>JSYV01000407.1:0-172041 GCA_000787455.1 Evansstolkia leycettana | reverse complement strand
ATCCATAAGATCCACCGGACCTTGTGAAGGACTGGGCGACCTTATCTGACACAGACCCCTTGAGATACGCTATACCTCAGCCTAGGTATAGGAGAGTTAGGACTAGCTCTATAAAGACCAGTCACTCAGGTTTGTATCAGCATGTTACCTTGTTGGGTTCAGAGGTTAAACCCATACCCATTGTGGAAGAGAGTCAATTGCTACTGAACACTAGTATCTTAGCTCTGAGAGATCCCAGGGTGTGACATTTATTTTATAGATTAAGGCCTTTAGTATTTAAGATATAGATATCTATAATTTTAATAAGACTAGTTTTTAGATTAGCTAAGAAAGAGTTAAAAATATTATAAAGATATCTCCATTCAAGAATGAGATGGTTAGCTGGCTGCCAGAAACGGCTACACCTGACGCTGTTTTACGAGTCCTGCTAACCATCCGCGGTCTTGGCGTCACGTGTGCCAACACCCACACCCGCCCATCCTTAACTCCACACACGTCCCTGGTTGGCCCATGGCGTCTGGTGCCTGGCCCAGACCCGTGACGCTCCCGCGCGGCTCGTCCGTCGCCGTCACCCTCTCGACGTCGGCGAGATTCGACGTCTTCACATTGGCTAACAGTAGTCAAGAAGGTAATTGTGTCAACACGATTGTCCACTTCAAAATCATCACATATATATCAGTCTTTGCTTATGCAAATGATTATATATGGCATGAGATTCAGTTGATAATAATGAATGCAGGCCCAAATACAGTGCTGTTAGCAACTGCCTCTGCATTCAAGAAAAGGACCTGAGCTGTGGGTCAATACAAGGATGGTCAGACCATTCAGCTCATATTCACTGTAAGGAAAGAGCGCTTGCGCTATAATGGTATTGGTCCCTGGATCCTCGACTGTGACTGGTTCGACGATTGGTTGATTCTGCTGGTTGACATAGACAGCTGACAGGGGGTTGATTGGTTGGGTAGCAAGTGCTGTTTGGGTAGCTGAATTGGATTGTTGCTGATTTCGCTTTGGGCCTGCCCATCAAATCTAACGGTGCAAACGTCTTGAGCTGGATCTTACCCTGATAGGGGCAAGAACCTGGGACAACAAATCTCTGGATTGCAGTGAAAGCAAAGTCTCGGATAGCAGTGGTTAGAAAGGAAGCTCCACGGGCATCTCTTCGGAGAGGTATGGGAGTACGGCATGCCTGACGAACAGGAAGATGACCTGGGGGTTGAGCATGAATGCACACGTACTTCTTCCCCCCATATTGCTCTGGATTCGTATACTGACTATGGTTTCTCAAAATAGCTAGATTATGAGCCTCCTCCATTGCCTCCCCCCTTGCCGCTGCTTGAGCTACCAATCTGTTCCTCCTCTCCTGCGAAACCTTCGTCCCAAGTTCCTGCGGCATCCCAAAGTGATGATGGGTGGTAGAATGGTGGAATATTGGTATAAAGCTCGCTCCGCAAGGACTTAGTGCCTTTACGCATTAGGAAATATTTTAAGATAGTCATGTTTAGCATAGTCAGATAGCATGCCTGCAGCATCCTTACATCCACAGATACAATTGCAGCCACCAAGCAATTTTATTGAAGCGGAAAAAAAGAATGGTGTATGTCGGTGATGTCATTAGCATATCAATTTACATTTTTCTTGCTGCTGCTCCAGTACTGTTAACACTACAAATCACACTACAAATCTGCTAGTATTGAGCTGGATTGAGCTGAGTTCTCCGGCTCAATGTGACTAACTCACAGTGGATTTTTTTTTCTCCCTCCTCCGTTCCGGGTGCGGGCAACGCAAAAGTCCATCTGTTCGAAATTGGATTTTGAAATGGACCATTACCCGCCTAACATGTTTGCTAGATGCATCCAGAGCAACAATCCATCTATGCTGTGTGGCACAGAACTACCTTTGCGGTTGAATCTGAATGGAGGTTGAGTTCCAATCTCACCTCCAAGGATGCTAACTTCATTTTCGAAAATGGGAATAGCTTCATGCATTGTGCTCGTAACCACTTGCCTTATCTGCTGCCTTGACAATGCAGCAGTCATGAATATATTCAGCTCAACTACATAAACGCCAGTCCTGGGCCCAAATAATCTTCAGTTATATGTAAACGCAAAGATATTAGAACCACTGCCCCACCAATATCCCAGCACATCCCGGGCTATAGATAGCAGTAATTATTTACTACCTATTCCTTGTTTTTAATTCTCTCCCTGAAACTTGAATAACATAGAGAGCCACCCCACAGGTTCCAACTTTTGCAATGGCCACAATACCCTTTGAAGGTACTCACCATTAAGAGACAGAAGGCCCGCGCACTTGAAGTGCTAATTTGTTGCAGATTACTTGGCCATCACCGAAATAGTCTTCGAATGGGCCGATAGTTACGACAACAAGGTATATCATCGATTCACTAAAGGACGTTCTACAAGCAGCTCACCGGATACGTAGGACTGGGACAGGCTTCGCAAGATCCTCGCTCCCACGATGACGGTAGGTTGCGCCAATTTTATTTTTCAAGTAATTGGCTAATCACGCTAACATTAGGCAGGTTGACTACAGCATCGTCGGTCATGAGCGGTTCGATGACATGCCCGCAGAGGAGTTCATCAAAATGATGAGTTCTCACAAATTTGTGGGCGACCCTCTCGTCCGTACCCAGCATCTGATGGGTGCCGCCAAATACGAACGAATCTCCGACAACCAGGTTGTGGGACACCATCAGATCCGGGCAGCCCATCAACGCTACACGGGCCCGGACTATATGACTGTGGAGAATCGCGGCCACGGACATTCCCTTGTGACACACTGGTATAAAAAGGTGTATGGTCGATGGAAGCTCTCTGGGGTGTGTCCGAGAGTCTATTGGAATGAGCATAACTTTGATAAGATCTTTCCTGAGCTGTCTGCAAAGCATTGATGGACGCATCGGTGCGAGAAGGATCACTATCTATAATGGATGATCATAACTTATTCAACATTTTCATTGTACTCTGCTGTTCTAAAAGAAGACATTTGGGTTGAAAACTATTCGACAATTTTCTCCAAGGCTCAATGTACTTCCCATCTCGTATGCATGGGTTGCACGTTGTTCCTTGTGTAGTGATGTGCCGTTCCTTTCGTAAAGGTGCAATGACAAATAGTCAAAAATTTTGATTCGGCTGGTCTGTATGTCAATGCAAAGGCGATCGTACATGAAGGTGTAATCTTGGGTTATTCTTTTCTCCTTTCTGTCGCTTTTTGTTTGCTACCTCCAGTAACAGTCCTCTACGTCAAATGACACGTGAATCTGTACTATACATGAAAGAAGGCTACTTGCAATTCTGACTGCTCAGACCATTAGATCTCACCACCATCAATGGATAAGGGCCTTTCAGCTCTGCCGCACTCGCTTGCAATATCACAAACCCTTCCTCCAAGGGATTCAGGTAAAGCAAGTAAGCATTTAGCTCCGAAGACATGATTTGTCTCTTTAGTATATACAGTAGAAATAGGGGTTCTAAGCCTTGTTTCCATGACAAATACTGCAGGGGAAACCTGTTTCTCTTGATGAGCGGTGTGACACTACTCTACCCTAACACATATCTCGGGTATTACAGGCCCAACTAGTGCTGCAGTTATCACTTGCTTACTTTCTAATAATATTGAAGTCTGACTTTTATCAATTGAATACTGTAAATTGCTGATATTACTAAAATCTGACTGTAGATAGACTGTAGATAGTGGACTGTGCTAATCTGTAATGCTTGGAATAGATGTCAGGATAGTGTAGTGTGCTCTGGAGTCGGTATGCAGGGCCTAGGAAGATGGGTCTCATTTAAGCGTCGTCTCGTAATTACCACCACCAGGAGGACAACTCACTTACAAAAATTGTACAGTTAGGTTTCGCGAAGGGAAACGAAAGTCTTTCCTTGGTAGGAAGGCTGATGGGTGGCTTGTGATATGGCCAGCCCTTACCACAAGGCCCCTGACGAGGGCCCGTGAGAGACAGCAATATCCCATTGTACTCATGATTCGCTTGCCAACAATAAAGGGGTCGGTTGCTATGACAGAGCATTATTTAGGTCTACGGCTAGGATGGGAACTTGCAGATTCAGTCCATCTTCTATAATCTATGGTCCTTCGTTTATCTTATAAGATCGTCAGTTCTAGTACATTTTTTCCCCTCTTGTTTGGCTTTCCAACACATTCCTCTCGTTTTTTGGCTAGCCTACAATCGTTTATCCAACCTGCATTATTCAAGAATGCTGTATATAGCTCTCCTTCTGTTGGCACATTGCCTTGTCGAGCATGTGTCGGCAAAAGACGTGTACTATAATTGGCATATTACTTGGGTCAACGCTGCTCCGGACGGATTCGAGCGACCAGTGATCGGCATCAACGGAGAATGGCCTTGTCCACAAATTGATATCGATCGCGGAGACCATCTCATTATCGATGTTTACAACGATCTGGGAAACCAGTCGACGGGCATTCATTGGCATGGCCTGCATCAGTACATGACGGGTTATATGGACGGTGCTCCCGGAGCGACTCAATGCCCCATTCCCCCAGGCAAACACATTCGCTATGAGGTTACGGTATGTGATTGATTGCTTGCTTGAGATTTGCCACTGCGCTGAGATGTATGGTATTTGGCAGGTTGATCAGTCGGGGACATATTGGTATCACTCGCATCTGATGGGCCAGTACCCCGATGGGCTTCGAGGGGCGTTAATTGTTCATGATCCAAATCCTCCCTTTGACTATGACGATGAGTTTACTGTGATGTTGTCCGACTGGTATCACGGCCAGATGACGGAGCTCATCAAGCAATATGACTCCGAGAACGACCCTTCGACTGGCGGGCTGGAGCCTCTGCCAGATGCAGCCCTGGTTAACGACTCCACGAATACCACGTTCAAGGTGGAACCGAACAAGACGTATCTGGTCCACTTCATTTGTGTTGGGAACTGGCCAGGATTCGCATTCCTGTTTGATGATCATGAGATGACCGTCGTCGAAGTGGATGGAGTGTTCACCGAGCCATATCCCGTCGGCAACAAAAATTTACGCATCGCTACCGGGCAACGGGTCAGTGTCTTGATTCACACCAAGGACAACATCAGCAAGAATTACGCTTTTTGGACGATCATGGACCTCAATATGATGTTCGTGGACGAGAATCGATCCATTCCGGCAAACTATAACCCGAATGCCACCGCTTGGCTTGTTTACAACGAGAACAAACCACTTCCGCCACCACCTGTCATTCAGGAGTTCGATTTTGTCGACGATCTTTCGTTTATCCCCGCAGATCGGGAGCCGCTGTTGGAGCCAGTGGACCATCAAATCATTATGGATATCAATTCGGCAGAAGTTAACGGTCTGACCCGCTTTGTGATTAACAACGAGACCTATTACGAGCAAAGCACTCCCTCACTCTACACTGCCTTAACTGTCGGGGCGAATAGTTTCTCCTATCCTTCTGTCTACGGAAAAGTCAATCCCTACGTGATCGGCTACGGGGATGTGGTCGAGATCGTGGTCAACGATCACCACTCTAATCTCCATCCTTTCCATCTCCACGGCCATCAGTTCCAGGCTCTCCAGAGGACCGTACCCGATGGGGGATATTTCTCAGGCTATTTCAGTAATATCTCCGCCACCCCGATGAGACGAGACACCCTCATGGTGCAGAATCATGGCCATTTTGTCATTCGGTTCCGTGCGAACAATCCTGATATGTCTCTCCATCCCCAACTATTGAATGATTACTGACTTCTCTCTTACGGGTCTGGCTCTTCCACTGTCACATTGAGTGGCACGTTGTCAAAGGCATGATGACCACCATCATCGAAGCTCCAGATCATCTACAGAACATCCATCCACCACCGGATCACCTCAGAATCTGCGCTAGCTATCCGTTCCCAACAGAGGCCAATGCCACGACAAAGAGCTCTGTTTCTTCGACTTCCGTTGCACCGGTGAGCAGTTCAATGTAAGCGGGTAACATCCCTCCTCACCAAGGCTTCGAATCTAATGTGCCTGTAGCCCACTATATTTGCATCGTCACGCGTGATGAGCGCCGCACCCGCTTATACAACACGTTGGATAAGATGTGGACAGAGCCTATGCTTGCTTTCCGTTCATTGAGGCTATGTGGTCGTGCGCTTTCTGCATGTTCTTGGCACCGACTGTGTCTCCTGATGGAGCAGGCTGAACACTCCTTCAAAGTTAGGCTCTATCGGGATCTCTATTTTAATGTTTATTGAATTTCAACCTAATCGACTCACTAAACTTTGACGTCCTGGGAATAAGGATAGCTCTCAAGGAAAGTACCGATACAGCAAAATCAAGTTTAGAGATGGCATGCTCGTCACCAAACGACATGATAGGCAGACTCATACATACAAACTTGATTTGCGTAAAATACTAGCTAAAAGAACGTGGCGAGCCTTGAGGCCCTTAGATATATCACCACTTCCAACTAAATGAACCCAGTAACAACCACCAAGCCCACAACGATCCACGCCTTCAAATTGCCACTCACCCTCTTAGACGCCATGTTCGTCATAGCACCGGTCTCCGAGGACGAAGAAGCAGTAGTAGTAGCAGTAGCCGTTGCCTGCGCCACCTTATAGTCATAGGTGACGGTGGAGACTACTGAACCCGCAGTGGTGGTGACCACCGTGCTAGTGGCGGTGGTATAGCACGTACACCCACTCCAGGTGGTCCACGGGGCAGCGGTACTCCAGCTTCCAGAAGTCCATCCGGGCCAGGTGCCGTTCGGGCAATTCCCAGGGCCCCAGCCATCGTGGTCCCACCACGAAGTCCACGGTCCGGTCGTCCAGGCGCCAGTCGAGTTCCAGAGACCCCAGCCGCCATTGCCATCGCCGAAGGGTCCATGTCCGTGCCACGCCATGGTTTTTCCGTTGGGTCCTATGTTGCAGGTTGTCAGGAGACTACCAGGCACCACTCCCTTACCTGGAGATTGATCGGGTGTTGATACATACCTGGCTTCCAAGACTGCTTGAGGTTAGAGAATTGAATTGAACTCCTGCCGGCTCAATGGGTAGTTTTTTTTGCTATCGGAAAATGCTGGTGAAGTGTTTTAGCAATTCAGTGAAGAATTGGGAACAACACAGTACTGCAACATAGTACGGTAAATGAACAGAAAAGGCATAATGGCCGGGGAGTACACACGCTAGAATAGCAGAGACAGCAGCCACAGACAAGTACTATATAGCTGTTTAATGTGATGGATATCAGCTAGAGAAACCAAGCGGCAGTCAGAGCACTTTTAAAGGCAGGCCACCGAATCCTGTACAATCTAAAGTGTCGATCTTACGCGTTGTGGTGTACCCATGACATGTAAAGGATGAGTAGCAAACTTTTACTACAGTACTGTATACCGTTGCTATATCATTTTTGGTTGCGTACGTCGTCAGAAAGTTTGAGTCTGTATCGGATACATAATTCTACAGTGAAGCGAATGAAGCGAGGAATCCTGGGATTGTGTACAGCTGCTCAAATTCTCATCATGCGTTCTCTGGGGGCCATGTAAGCCCTAGAAGTTCCCGCGATAGAGGGTTAGACTTTCGAAAAATGTCAACCTCATTGCTAGTTTTCGTGTATCCGGCACTTCCAGCAATGCAAACCTTGTTCGCAGTTGCCATGGATCTGACACTTCCAGGAGATGTATCCCATGCAATTGGAAGAACATGCACTCCGGAAAAAAGATGGCAACCATTACTTGTGGGTAAGGTTCTCCAGTTATCTGCTTCGAAACACATCCTCTTACAGGACCCTTGTCGAAGTCCCCACAAGTACCGCCTGCGAACCTAGAACATGGCTTCTCAACCTCAATGTCTTATTGTAACGGGGAGTTTTCAAAGTAGACCGCCCCACTATTTGTCCGATTGCATGAAGAAAAAGACCAATTTTTCCTCACGCAGTTGTACATAGAATGGAATCAGAATGCGAGTTAGCAAAGATGATTGCTAACGCAAACAATAATTCATTGCTAGTTGGTCTGAGACCTGCATCACGCACATACTTCGTGAGAATGGCCGGGATCTTTTTCGATTCGCGTCGTGAAACCTTATCTTGATGAGAGAGATGATAGGTAAGTTGAAATAGAGACTGGGATGTGTCGATCATCCCTTACAACGGTAATGCGGATCGAGAAGGGATTATCGCTCTTCCTTGCCACCTTGGGTATATTGTCGAGGTGAATCTGGTAAGATTTTATACACGCGCCCCATGCGGTCATCGATTGAATTTTTTCCTTTTGCAGATTCAATCAGAAGAACATGACGGTCTTTGAAGTCTCTCGGGAGACGCACATCCAGCCACACACGAGAGTGGCATTGTCCGATAGATAGATAAACAAACTTCCCCATCCTCCGACTGGCAGAACTTGCATTGACATCACGCCCCAAAAACAGCCACTTGTTGATTGGCACCTGGTTAAGCTTTACAGTCGCCTTGGCTTGAAGTAGCTAAGGTTCCTCCATCCACGTCAATGCTGCATGGTTGCCGGCAAGAAGGAATTTTAGTCCAGATCGGAAGATCCACAGACCCCCTCGTAATGTCCATTGAGTTCGAAAAAAAGAGCTCATCAGCGATATGCAGCATCAGGTGAGTATGAGATAGCACAGCACTTTGTCGTGTCTAGCTATCAGTCGTGTCGGCCTCTGTTTCATATCCCCAGGACGTATAGACAAGGATCTGAGCCATGAGTTTATTCCCATAAAACATAGCCCATCAGCTGCATACGTAGTCATCCTGCAGATGCAAGCATGTCAATCTCGTGTTTGAAAATCCGCAAAGAACTACTACTGCCAGAGTTTCCAGCATCCCGCAACTAACCAAAGGCAATCCCGGCTGACAATCCGGACCATTCGGAAAAACAAAGAGAAAATAAGATGATTATGATGATGATGAGTGAATCAAGGATTGAAAAGTTGCATTTTCTGTGAAACAAGGACTGGCAACACCAAGGATGGTAGACTACAGTATGTAGCACGTCGAAAAGATTCCAATGGGTCACTGTTTCGTTGCCAGGGAAGAAGAAAAAGAAAATGTCTGGGAACCTTAATGTGTAGGTATGGCCCCTGACAGGGGACCACAACATGCCCTAAAAAGTCTCGAAACACCACGAAAGTTGCCATGTCTACAAGGTTCGTCTAAGTGCGTTTTAAGGATCGTAGGCCAGTATTGTATAGATTTGCTTAGACTAGCTACCGTTGGAAGTCCTTCATAAAGCACAAAGGTGTTTCAATCTAGATATTCGCCCCGCCGTTCAAAGGGATGATTTGTCCTGGTGTGAGATATTGTTAATTCAACAAACATCAAGCAAAAGAAAAACGAAAGAGAAAGGAAGAAAGGCACTAAACTCTGACTCTTCTACTTACCATTGATCCACTCTCCAGCTGGACTTGCCAGAAAAGCGACGACACGGCCAATGTCTGCCGGTACACCGCAGCGCTTCAATGGACTGCCATTCGCCAAGGCTTCCTCGATTTCCGTCAGGGAAGAGTTCCTATCACAACCGGGTGCGTAGCGCCAGGAGTTCTCGGTCCACATATCGGTCTTGACCCCAGCCGGGGCAATTGCGTTGACAGTGCATTTCCTTTCGCTAAAGTCGGCTGCAAAACAGCGGGTGAACCCCTCGACAGCCGACTTACTCCCGGCATAGAGCGCATGGCCCGGGATGCCCACTCCAGCCGCGATGGAGGACATGAGGATCAACCTTCCTCCCTGCTGGATATGTTGCAAGGCATTCATGGCGACAAAGAACTGGGCTCTGGTGTTGAGGTCAAAGATCTCATTGAAATCCGCCAGAGTTGTCTCACGCAAGGGCACGAATTTCTCTTTGCCCGAGTTCGAGACCACGATATCCAGCTGCCCAAATCGGTCGACAACAGTGCGGAACAGGGTTTCGATCTCTTCGAGCTTGGTAATATCAGCTCGGACGGCGTATCCCTGCGAACCAAGGGCTTCGATTTCCTGGACGACTTCCTCGGCGCCCTGGGAGCTGTTGGCGTAGTTGATCACTACAGATGCTCCTTTCTTTGCCAGCTCCAGTGCAATTCCTCTCCCGATCCCTCGTGCGCCACCTGTCACAAGGGCAACCTTCCCAGACAAGTCCTGATCCGATGTGTTTCCCTTCGTTGCGGCCATAATTGTGTGGAAGAATAATTTGCTCTCTTGAATTTGTAAAAGTATTTTCACTGCAGATGATGGCAGACCTGGATGCAGCTGGGTTTGACTGCTAGTTTATAGCAGACACTAGATGCAGCTGGATTTGACTGCTATTTCATACCAGACTGGTCGGCTATCTTCGAAAGTTGTTTCTTACTCCTGACGCTATAGTTCCCTTGAATCACGCGGAACATGATAAGTTTTCACATGTAAAGATTGGGTTACAGCATTTTTTGCATCCAGACTCTGCTTCTATTATTATCCTGGAAGGCATGTGGACAATGCCAAACATACTGATGTCCGTCTGGCCTGCCAACTGTGTTGGCCTCGTGTTCACTGCTTCCTAGTAACACATCTCGTCACTTGCAGAAGGTTTAAGACGTCATGGCTGATTCTCTAGGTTCGCAGAATCGCAGAATCCATGATGTGTTTGTGCGAGGATTTGTTTCGGATCGAGCGGAATCATCTGAGCCCGAATGGTATCGAGGCAGCCTTCCATTGTCCAACTACAAAGCCAGCATTGTCCATCGTCATTCGCATCTCGGATGCGTTTTTTTTTCCTTCCTTTCATCTGTCTTGCGGTCCCAAGGCCTCTCTTTACCACCTTCATCATTCAATTCGTCAATAACCTTTCATTATCTGCGTCCCATCATTGGCTACAAGAAGCTCCCTTTCCATCATGAGCGTACACGAAGAAACCAACAGTGGCAACCCGGAAAATCTTGCAAGCAACAGCGACTTAGTTCCCGGGTATCGGAAGGTTGCCACTGTTTTCCTTCTATGCATGTCCCATTTGTTAACTCAAGCTGGACTGGGACAAGCCATTGCGCCTTTGTATATTGTCAGTCGTGATCTCGGCGCAAAGAATGCTGCTGACTCGAGCTGGTACGTGGCTGCATACAGCTTGACTGTCGGCACGTTCATTCTCATTGCCGGGCGGTTTGGCGATGTGTACGGTCATCGTTTGATGATCATTGTCGGATACGCCTGGCTTGCTCTATGGTCGCTTATCTGCGGCTTCAGTGCATTCTCTGGCCAAGTTCTGTTTATCATTTGCCGAGCACTGCAAGGGATTGGACCAGCAATGCTCTTGCCCAATTCCCTTGCGATTCTGGGGAACATGTTCCCACCTGGTTTGAAAAAGAACGCAAGCTTCAGTCTGTTCGCTGCTGCTGCTCCCAATGGGTTTGTCCTTGGGACATTGTTTTCCAGTCTATTTGCAGAACTCGTCTGGTGGCCGTGGGCTTATTGGGTCATGGGCATTGTTTGTTTCGCTGCCGCTATTTTGACCTATTTCATTGTTCCCATTCAGAAAGAGCACAAGGAGTTGAAGAGAGATGAGGGCCGATTTGACATTGGGGGGTCAATTACGGGTGTTGTAGGGCTTGTCTTCATAAATTTTGCCTGGAACCAAGGGGCCGTCGCTGGATGGACTACCCCCTATACCATTGTTCTTCTCATTGTTGGATTCGGTTTTCTCCTACTTTTCTTTGTAATTGAGGCTCGCAGCGCCCATCCTGTGGTGCCGATTGCAGCCCTGAAAATGGATACGGCATTTGTCCTAGGCTGCATCGCCTGCGGCTGGTCCAGCTTTGGTATCTGGCTCTTCTATGCCTGGCAGATATCTGAAGGCGTCCGTGGATACTCCCCGCTGAGTACGGTGGCCCAGTTTACCCCGGTGGGCATATCAGGCTTCCTCGCGGCCTTCTCGATTGCATACTTACTGGGACGCCTTGGTCCACACTACATTATGATGATGTCCATGGTTGCGTTCACCCTGGGCTCTGTGCTGATGGGCACTGCTCCTATTCATCAGAGCTATTGGGCACAAACTTTCGTATCCATCGTTGCCATGCCTTGGGGGATGGTATGTGGTCTTTTCTGCGGCCCTTTGATGCTCCAGCTAATACAAGGTCATTATAGGATCTGTCATATCCATCTGGAACCATCCTATTGAGTAATGCTACACCTCGTGAGCATCAGGGCATTGCCGCCTCCCTGATGAATACTGTAGTCAATTACTCCATCTCCATTGGCCTTGGGATTGCCGGTACAGTGGACTCACAAGTCAACAGAGGCGGAACTGGCGTCCTGAGAGGCTATCGGGGTGCGCAGTATGTTGGTATCGGCCTTGCTGGGCTGGGCGTTTGTGTGTCAGTCATTTTCATCATTGTGAGTAAGGCAACTCGTCGTAAACTGGAGACGCCCGAAGACGGCGGCCAAGTCTCCCAGGCCGTTTAGACGAAGGGGAACGATTGAATACGTGATACTATATTTGTCTGTTTACTGAATCATTCTCCGAACTTTTGTTTACAATTCTAAAGTTTACTACTATCAACTTAAACAGTCCGTAACACCGATTTCGACTGGTCCCAAGCCTTGTTCAATGGGTCTATCCGTTCATGCAGTCATTCCGAGGCTTCCTTGAATACACGTAAGTGTTCTGAATGCCACCTCATCGAGGTCTACTGGCTGTACTCGTCGGTACCAACAGTATTGCGTGATGGGATGGCCACACTCGGGTCCTCCCTGATAGATTCAGTTACTCTTCTGGGAAACCTATCAAATCTTCCGAGCCGAATACCCGGCTCTGCATTCTGTTCGTCACCAAACTCTCATCCCCAGCTGGCATGTTTCAATCAGGTCCAAGACATACACGAGAGCTGGTATACCGGATGTAAAGGGAACTTCGGAATACGTAAATGGCTCAATGCACGATTGCTGACCTTGGGCTCGATCATAACAGCCTCGTGATCACCAACTTGTCGATCGACCTCCAAGCTGAAAGTGGAACATCGGGGATGGTGATCATTGCCATATGGGCCAATTGGCGAGGAGCAACCCTTGGGAGAAGGTTCCCAAGGAAACTTGCAAAGCGACGACTCAAGAACCAACCTCGAGAGTAAGTAGACGAGTCACACAGAGGTCTCGCGAGAACGGTCTCTTCAGCTTGTAGTGCAAGTAGAAGGGATTCATGGACATCCCAGGAGTTGTCTTCCTTGATTTTCCCATGCTTACGATACATGCATGATGTTATCTTGGTAGACTAAATCTCTCATATGCACATGTAAGAATGCCTGACATTGAAATTTCCTCAGCTCTGGAATCTCAGCTCTGGAATCTCAGCTCTGGGTAATGCTATTGGGCCATATATGAAGGAGATAGAGAGAGCATCTTCACATCCAGATTGGTATGGATATATGCAGGTGGTGTCACTACCAGAGTGCAATCTAAGATATTGAAGATTTAAACCGGTAGCTTCCTATTGATTCCCACTTTGGATAGAACGGTATCCATGAACTATATAGAAATCTCTTTGCGGAGATATAGTTGCAATATTCTATCTATCAGTGGTCGTCATATTTGGCTTGTTCTAGTTTTATTTCATTCCAGTTGCCATAGCCTTGCTCTCAGTGTGCTATGATATCACCTCAATAACGATGGATGTACTTCTTTTCGGAAACCTAGCAGCCGTTGACATCTTGCCCTATATCCGAAACATCAGCTCTGTTCGAGAACAATCACCCCTTGTCGCCTCCTTTTTGAACAATGTCAGCTCCGTCCTGCGAAGCAGCATCGGTGGCCTCCCAGCACCACAACGCCAAGTGATACCTCCCTTTGTAAATCTAGCGGAATTCATCGAATGCTATTCTTCTAGAAAGTGTCGAAATACGGTTGTCGATGCCACATTGCTGTGTATCGCGCAACTAGCAGACTACATCTGGTGAGAATGTTCCAGCACTGAAAAACTATCATTTGCTGATCTGTATACAAGCATCATTGAGAACCATCCAGAGTCTCTGTGTCAAAACAAGTCCATTATTGGAGTGTCCATAGGACTGATTGCCGCAGCAGCAGCTTCTGCTCTTCCTGCAGGGAGTGCATGCATCCCAATTGCAGTCGAAGCTGTTCGAATTGCATTCAGGCTAGCCCTTAATGTTTCAAAGGTAGCTGATTGCCTGCACCCTTTGACTGATGACCTTGATTCTTGGTCAATCATCGTCTTTGGCATCACGGAGTCAGAGGCGAGTCTCGTGGTAGACGACTTTAATACAAGGACAGTAAGTTTGAGTCTGCTAATTCAACATATAAACTTGCAGCTTGCTGACTGTTTCAGGGCATTCTGGAGCGAAATCGGGTATATATCAGTGATATTAGTCCGTCCTCAATCACGTTCAGTGGTCCGCCAGATACACTTCACCAGCTTTTTGACAGCTCAAATGCGCTGCAGAGCTTCAAAAGCTTGCATCTGCCAGTATTTGGGCCTTATCATGCCCCCCATCTGCACAGTAATGGCGCAATCCATGAAATACTGCATGGCGGTATACTGGATGAGCCCCTTTTGAGCCAGCCAACGATTCCAATCTTCTCGGCCACTGATGGCATGTACTACTCGGGATCATCCTTAGCTGAATTGTTCCAACAAGTGGTCGGAGACATTTTAACTTCATGTCAAAATGTCAGCTCAATACTCAAAGAGTGCGCCAACAAAATCTCCATTGCCAGTGGCGACTGCCATATTATTCCACTTGGTCCTACAAGCATCGCTGGCGACGTTCTGGCATCCCTCAACGAGAAACTGTCGATGAACTGTTTGCTTCTAGATTGGAAGCAATGGAGGCAACAAACTGATTCCAGGTGGAACCATTACCAAAGCCCAGAAAGGGACAAGATTGCCATCGTAGGAATGTCAGGGAGATTTCCCGGTGCCCAGAACCTCGATGAGTTCTGGAGAGTGTTGCAGGATGGTCTCGACATGCACAGAGAGGCAAGCCTTCTGATGTTCTCCAAATGCATATTATCCATGACCTGACAGTATTCTAGGTTCCACCCGACCGGTTTGATGCCCAAGCTCATTGTGATCCTTCAGGTAAAGGCAAGAACAAGAGCCATACACCATTCGGGTGCTTCGTGGAGAACGCTGGGCTTTTTGATCCAAGATTCTTCAATATGTCTCCTCGAGAAGCCATCCAGACAGATCCAATGCAGAGACTCGCCATGATCACCGCTTACGAGGCACTTGAAATGGCGGGCTACGTCCCTAACCGAACGCCATCAACACGGTTAGATAGGATTGGAACGTTCTACGGCCAGACAAGCGACGACTGGCGCGAAATTAATGAGGCCCAGGACATCGACACCTATTTTATCACGGGGGGTGTCAGAGCTTTTGGACCGGTGAGTGGTCCCTATCCTTCCCATACACTGCATGTCTCTAACTAATCAATCGAAGGGACGAATCAATTACCACTTCGGATTCAGTGGCCCTAGTTTCAGCATTGACACGGCCTGCTCGTCCAGCATGGCAGCGATTCAATTGGCCTGTACCTCACTCTGGGCGGGCGATTGTGATACTGCAATCACTGGGGGTCTCAACATCATGACCAACCCCGACATCTTCGCCGGACTGAGTAAGGGCCAATTCCTCTCCAAAGTAGGTCCGTGCCAGACATTCGACAATGATGCGGACGGCTATTGTCGCGGAGATGGCATCGGAACCCTTATTCTCAAGCGATTGAAGGACGCACAAGCCGACAAGGATAACATCTTGGGTGTTATTCTTTCAGCCGCCACGAATCACTCGGCAGATGCAATCTCAATAACCCATCCTCATGGGGAGACCCAAGAGACTCTCTACAGGAAGGTATTGAATCAAGCCGGAGTGGACCCCTTGGACATCAATTACGTCGAAATGCATGGGACTGGCACACAAGCTGGCGATGACACCGAAATGCGCTCAGTTACCAACGTCTTCGCCCCTGCTAATCCGCCGCGTACACCTCACCAGAAGGTATACCTAGGATCCGTGAAGGCAAATGTCGGTCATGGAGAAGCTGCATCTGGGGTTACGGCAGTCATCAAAGTCCTCTTGATGCTGCGAAAGAATGCGATTCCTCCCCACGTCGGCATCAAACGAGAAATCAACAAGGGCTTCCCGGACCTGGCAGCCAGAAACGCGCATATTGCGCTTCAACAGGTGCCCCTGCCTCGACCTCCGTCGGGAATCCGCAAAGTCTTTGTCAACAACTTCAGTGCTGCTGGAGGAAACACTGCGATCGTGATGGAAGACGGCCCAGTCAGACAGCTTCAAGGCACAGATCCGCGGAAGATGCACGTCATTTCAGTTTCTGCACGCGCTCTATCTTCCCTCAAGGCCAATCTACGGAGCCTTGTTCAGTATCTGAATACATCTCCAGAGGTTTCTCTGCCCAGCTTGTCTTATACCACAACCGCACGTCGGATTCAACACAGCTACAGAGTCTCCGTCGTTGTGTCTGATATTTCGGGTCTGAAGAAGGCGTTCTTGGAAGCAGCTGAGAGGGATACTCTACCAGTCCCTTCTGCTCCTCGTGTTGCATTCACCTTTACCGGCCAAGGCTCTACCTACGCACGACTCTCTGGCGACTTGTTTGACTCCTCTGCTTTATACCGGGAATATCTGCTCGAATTTAACTCAATTGCTACCTCGTTCAACTTTCCCAGTTTTCTTCCTCTGATCGATGGAAGCGTGGAAGACGTATCTGCTCTTCCACCTACGCTGATACAAGTCGGTCTAACGTCCATTCAAATGGCTTTGACGCGCCTCTGGCATGCTTGGGGCGTTACGCCAGATATTGTCATAGGCCACAGTCTCGGCGAATATGCTGCACTTTACACAGCAGGGGTCCTCTCCGCAAGTGATACCATTCACCTGGTTGGATCGCGAGCGCAGCTACTTGAGAAGAAATGCACGGCCGGTAGTCATGCAATGCTAGCAGTGAAGAGTGACGCCTCTGCTCTTGATGACCTGCTCTCAGACGGAAAGTTGGAAATCGCTTGCATCAATGGCCCAAAAGAGACAGTGTTAAGTGGCCCATCATCCGATATTGATGCAGCCAAGTCCATGTTGCACCAGCGTGGATTCAAAGCCACCCGACTCAACGTGCCCTACGCGTTCCATTCCTCCCAGATCGATGCCATCCTGCCAGACTTCAATCGGGCTGCATCTGCAGTTACTTACCGAGGTCCCAAGTGTAAAATACTGTCCCCTTTGCTCGGCCGACCACTGGGAGACGGCCGCATCGACGAAAACTATCTCTGTCGACACGCCCGTGAAACGGTCAATTTTCTTGGAGCGCTTGATGTTGCAGCGCGAGCCAAAGACATCGATGAGCGGACTGTCTTTATCGAGGTTGGTCCGCACCCGGTTTGCAACGGGTTTGTGAAATCGACCTTAGGGCCGTCAATTTCAATCGGCCATTCTCTCAACAGAAATGAAGCAGGCTGGGCCTCTTTGGCTTCTACTGCCAGTCTTCTGCACAACAACGGCGCCCACATCTTGTGGGACGAATATCATCGGGATTTCGAAGACGCCCTTGCGCTTCTCGAGCTTCCTTCATACGGCTGGGCCTTGTCCAATTACTGGATCGACTACAAGAATAATTGGTGCTTGACCAAGGGCGAGTCCCCCGTCTCTATTTCTCCTGCATCGACCGTTGCAACATTGTCGACCACCGATGTTCAGCGCGTCATCGAAGAGGTGTACTCAGACACTCGGGGCAGGCTGGTGGCCGAATCAGATATATCGCGTCCCGACCTGTACGCCGCAGTGTCCGGCCACTTGGTCAACGGAGTTGCACTTTGTCCGTCGTCAATCTATGGCGATATTGGAATCACAGTGGGCGAGTATATGTACCGGCGAATGTTTGGAGACGGTGAGACCCCACCGATGAACGTCCGAAGCATGGAGGTCCCGAAGCCCCTTATCGCGAAACATGATGGTCCACAGCTATTCAAGATCGTGGCGGAAGCAGACAAATCGAAGCATCGCATCGAAGTCATCATTTCCTCCCAAGGCGGCGAACATTCCAAATGCATCGTCGAGTTCGGTGACAGCATGAGCTGGCTGGCCGAATGGCAACGCGTCGCGTATCTGGTCGAAGCTAGGATCAAGGCACTGTACAGCCTAGCGCAAGAGAACGAGGCCCACGTTCTGCTGCAGGGCATGTCATACAAGCTGTTTGCTGCATTTGTTGACTACGATCAAACCTTCCAAGGCATGAAGAAGGTAATCCTCGATGTGTACCATTGGGAGGCCGCTGCAGAGGTTATCCTGGAACCTCCCAAAGGCGATCAAACTTTCATCTTTCCACCATACTGGATCGACAGTATCGGTCATTTGGCCGGGTTTATCATGAACTGCCATCATGGCCTTGATACGAAGAACAATGTCTACGTGTCCCATGGTTGGGAATCTGTGCGGTTCGCAAGGCCCCTTGTCTCTGGAAGGAAGTACCAGACCTATGTTCGGATGGCGCCAATCGATGGTGACAAGATGGTCTCCGGCGATGTTTACTGCTTCGAGGAATCTACAGTGATTGGCATGATATCCGGATTGAAGTTCATGCGCATTCCGCGACAAGTTCTTAATCAGATGTTACCGCCTCGTCGAGCAACGTTATCGAATCAAACTCCTCCGCACGAAAAGCGGCAGATCCTCTCGGACAATGTCAGCAAGAATCGAGCTTCTACCGAGGATCTCAATAGAATCGATATCGGGAAGACACCTTCAACGAACCCTTCAACCGAAAAGGTTCTCTCAATCGCTTCTCGAGTGTTGGCCATCGTCGCTGAAGAATGTGGAGTCGACAAGAGCGAACTCGCAGATCCCAATAGTTTTGCGGATCTTGGAGTTGATTCTTTGATGCAACTTGCCATCAGCTCTCGCATGCGCGAAGAGCTTGAGCTCGAGGTGTCCTCCTCTCTCTTCATTGACCATCCGACCATTGGAGCTCTGAAAGACTATCTGAAACGATTCGAGACCGCGCAGGGGACCCGCACTCCCAACGACGACGGTCTTCACTCGGACTCATCTGTCGCCTCCTCGTCACAGTCTGATTTCGAGTTCATCGGAAGCCGTCGATCCAGCTCCATGGAAGAAACAAGAGCCACGACACCGTCCAAAACAGAAAGTACTGTCGAAGACCATGCATACAAGAGATCCCCAGGGTCACTCTGCTCCCCATCTTTCAGCCTGTCAACCAATAATGACTCTCCAGATCACAGTGTCCAGCCATTATGTTTGCCTCGGATGCTTCCAAACAGGCAAGCCTCTTCTTTTCTTCTCCAGGGGAACCCGAGAACAGGGACGACCAAGTTCTTCCTCTTTCCAGACGGAGGGGGGTCGGCTGCTTCGTACGCTCAGATCCCAGACATTTCACCGGATGTGGTGGTATACGGACTCAATGCCCCTTTCATGACCACGCCAGAAGAATATACCTGCGGGGTTCCTGGAATAGCGCAGTACTTTGTCCGAGAAATCCGCAGACGGCAACCAGAAGGCCCTTACAATCTAGGTGTAAGTATTTCCAGGTGAACCCTAAAGCAATCAATCACCGAAAGCTAATGTCTTGATCTAATCTAGGGTTGGTCCGCCGGCGGCGTGATCGCATTCGAAGGCGCCCAACAACTCATCCAAGCCGGCGAGAAAGTCGATCGTCTGATTCTCATCGATGCACCATGTCCCTTAACCATCGAACCGCTACCAATTTCTCTGCACCGCTGGTTCAATACCCTCGGACTTCTTGGCGATGGAGATCCGACGAAGATTCCATCGTGGCTTCTTCCTCATTTCCAAGCCTCCATCAATGCTCTATCAACCTACAACGCTCGCACAATCGATAACGCAAAAGCCCCCAAAACATTCATCATCTGGTGTGAAGATGGCGTCTGCAAATACCCCACGGATCCTCGACCCGATCCGTATCCATACGGGCATGCGCAGTTTCTGCTGGAGAATAAAGAGGATTTCGGCCCGCAGCTGTGGGATGCGATGGTGGGCATGAATAATATCGTCACCTCGCATATTCCTGGGAATCATTTTACCATGATGAGACCGCCATTTGTAAGTTTGGTTTTTCTTTTGCTTCTGAAGGCAACAAAACTGACCAGTTCTTAGGTCCAGGGACTCGGTGACGAAATCCGGCAAGCATTTTCTTTGTGATTTGTCTTGTGTTATGAGTGTTTGCTTTCTTTGGTGAATCTTAACAAGTGGGGGTTCTGGCAGGGCCTGCTGCCCATACCAGAGTTGCCATCTGTCTTTCATTTAAATGATGCATTGATATAGTGTCGTCTTCCAACCACACTCATGTAGATATGACCACATCCATTTTTGCTCCGAAATGATTATTGCTTTGGAATTTTAATTTTGATTTACATACAACATAGAGCTCTATTCCACCTTTAAACTATGTCCTCATGAGCTTCCTGTTCGGGAACACTGCACGAAGATGTAATTGTACCAGAGGAGCGATTGATAACCATCCAAAAATACCTCCGCAAAATCAATGCACTAATGGGGTACGCTGCAAAACCGACCCTAAGCTAAGCGGCGGGGACAACTTAACCATCAAGCCTGGAATCTACTCTCTACCTGCAGGCAACAATGATCCATGCTTCCCACAAGCGCCTCACTACTTAACAATAATTGGGCATAACACTTGGGGCGAAACCGGGGTAGGATTTGTAGTGCGCAAAATCTCATCCAAAAGAATGCTAGCAGCTGAATAAAGGTGGTAGAAAGAACATGGAGGCCAGAAACACCTGGGAAATGCAGCAGTGGTTTGGGGTTTCTGTAGAAAACAATATTCCAACGTCCTTGCTTTACTGCTTACCTTCTACATGATTACAATGGCTGAAGACAGCTCAAAAGACAAAGTCGTACAACCGGCTTCCACGGAGAATACGAGCAATCTCAGGCTACCTCGGGAACAACTCGAGGTCGAAGAGGGTGGCATTTCGGACGAAAACATCAACTACCCTACTGGCCCTAAGCTATGGCTTACCATGGGCTCTTTGTGCATTGCATTTTTCTTCAATGGCCTGGTGGGGTTGCCCACGAGATGATTGAAAGAATGGTAAACTAAGAGTCAATATAGGATCTGACCATCGTCGCAGTGCCCAGCCTTACCAATCAATTCAAGTCTGTTTTATGATTCTTGCTGGTATGTGGTACAACGGATGTTGTAACGGGGTACTAGCAATAACTGAATACTACATTTCGATCTACTTCCAGGGTGTCAGAGGCTTCACTGCAGCCAAGTCGGGACTACTAGGTGTACCCATGATTGTCGGATTGAGTGTTGGCATTTTGGCAGGAGGTGCAGGCACAACCTTGATCGGCTACTATTTCCGTGAGTTTTCTGGAAGGGGGGCGGAGGGCCTATTAGGCTCAGCCGCAAAATGTTTTGGAAGCGGATTGGTGGGCAGAGAATAATGCACACTCCCCTGTATCATTCGCGACACTACACATACAAGACTTGATAATATTTGAGGCACAAATCGAAAGTACGTTGAACCACCTGACCTCGGACGAACTAGTCATCAAGGAAATGAGAGGAAAATTGTTCCTGTTGGTAGTGCTGTGCCATTTGGATGCATCTGATGTGCCAAGCCTGGCTATTGAAGATCCTTGCTGGGAAGCTGGTAGCCTCCACAATTGAACGGCGTCGACTCAATTGCTATTTTGATATACCAGGATCGCATAGTTAGTGTGTTTCATATTGTCACTCTTCACCAACACTGAATACAGGTTATCCACTTCAGGGAAATAGACTATGTTGGTCTGGTCGTTTCCGGCATGCTGTGCCTGAAAGCCAAGACCTACGAGGCCAACGATGCTACATTCTCCCGCTGCATGTTGGTACCTGGCTTGCGTCTGGATGCAGTTGGATTGATCATAGTTAGTTATCTGTCCTTTGATAATGCTATGATTTTTTTTCCCTTGGCAGGGACAGTGGATCATCATCCGAGAAAGCCGCCGATGTGGAGATTGAATTGGTAAGCTCCGACCACCAGCGGAGGGCCTGAGGTCCTGAGGCAGGATTAGACGCTCTGCTGTGCCATCAACTCTTATCATAACATAACGGGCTTTGCCACCATTAGGCTACACAGTTAGGCTACTAGGGCTGCCTAGGTATCACCCAGCAAAGCAAATCCTCCCAGTGACCTTTAGGGAGGGAGACAAACCCGCACAGCCTGGAGAGCAGCCCGAAGGGGACCGAGTGTGGGCAGAGGCATCCAGAAGCTCCCGAGGCCCCTGGAGCCTAGGACAGCACCTAGCGTGCAGGCTGGCAACGACACTGCAGGCAGACCCGTCCGAGGGGTTCGAAGAGGTAGAAGAAGCCTTCCCCAGCGCATTCCCAGGCTGCATCAAAGTTCTGCCCCTAGAAGAGGCCATGAAGGCGGCAAAAATAGCCCTTCCAGGGCTCTCATTGTGGTCGGACGGCTCCCGACTTGAAAGCGGACATGTGGGCGCAGGCCAATGATTGCATGGCAGAACCCACAAGGGGCATGGCAGAGGAGGGAGATCCCGCTAGGATGGGGCAAAGAGGTCTTTGACGCAGAGCTGGTAGGGGCTGCCAGCGCCCTAGAACTGGCCCATAGGCTACGGGGTAGGAGCCCAGTAACAGTGCTGCTGGACTCACAGGCAGCAATAACACGGTTAGAGCATGTAGAGACAGGGCCTGGTCAGACCCTAACCATACGAGCACATGAGGCGGCGCAGCGCCTGCTGCAGCAGGGGCGTGAAGTCACCATTCAGTGGGTGCCGCGGCATAGAGATATAGAAGGAAATGAGCAGGCAGACCTGGCAGCAAAGCTGGCAGCAGGCAAGCCTCCGCGGGGCCAAGCGGCAGAACTCTCACTAGCATACGTTAGAAGGGCCCGCAGAGGCATGCAGGGACCAGCGTGCCAACTGGCTCAGCCAGACACTGGCCTGCAGACCCCTAGAGGCCCAGCGAGCATACCGGGCAGCCAAAGGCTGGAAACAGGACCCAGTAGTAGCAGCGGCCCCGAAAAAGTTGGCTCGCCGCTACTACCAGCTCAAGACAGGGCACGCAGCTGTAGGGCTACCTGAACCGAATACAGGTGTGACGGGCTGAGCCCGGATGGATGACTCAGGCATGCCTTCGTGACTGCTGATTGGCTCGCTTAGTGAGCCACCTGTACATAACATATCTTGCGGAGCTCCTGCAGAGCTCCTCCCTTCTCTCTTCATTGAGATCTTTCGTAGCTTTCTAGCACATAGAGAGCACCGCAGGCCTAGCCTGTCACAACAGGCTCGGGAATCAACTGCCTGCCAATGGTGCCAGGTGCCTAGGGAAACGGTACACCATCTACTATTTGAATGTCGGCAATGGCGGCAGCAAAGGAATGCCTTATATGGGCGTTGGGTAGGGCAAAGGTCCCCATACCTACAAGCAGCAGAAGAGTTCCCGGAAGGGAGGCTCTTCGGGGATCCGAGAGCCACAAAGGCACTTCTAGAGCTCCTGTCCACTACTGCTATGGGATGCTTCCCAGAGGAAGCTGCCGAAGCAGCAGACAGGGCCAGGCGTGATGATGAATTGGGATTGGAAGCCCTGGAGGAAGCAGAACGGATGGGAGATGGATAATAGGGGAGGGTGGCCTGCAGCAGGCAGGTGACACCCATACAGCTACTGGCAATAAGGAGGACCTGCCAAGAGGTCCAAATGCCCTTGCAGATAGGCAGATAGGGCGAGGAAAGGGGTATGAATGTAAATAGATGGGGCCCGTGAGCTTCGGGAACTGTATAGGAGCTGCAGACTACTCTGCAGCTCACACTATATTGGGTCTGTCATAGCCGAAAGGCTCTATACGGACGTTAAACTTGATTAATAATAATAAGAACGGCCTTCTGACGTCCCTCGTAGGCACTTGAGACCATGTCTCGAAAGCAGCCTTTGCGGCTGCAACTGCGTCGTCGAGGTCCTCCGTCGCTACTGGCACTGGAGGCAGTGGATGCTTATTGGCAGGATTGATTCCATGCCGGATTTGCTCAGTTGGGGCGCTCTTCCCGTTGATTACTTGGACGAAGCTGTTCTACGCATGGTGACCTACAGGCAAAGAATATTATAGTCAATAGAATTGGGACTCAAGCAGATGGCAGTGGGAGGTTTGAGATCAGCCTCATTGATTCAACTATTGCATGCCGTTGGAAACCAGATTGGCTTGAAATTGTTCCAGATATACTGCATCAGTATCCAATTGAATATCTCCTGATGCAAGCAATCTATAGCACTGTCTACTACTGAAAACCTGCTGCAGATGAGGAGGAGGTGCATTGATATCTTTAATCTTCACCCCAGAAGTGATAGGAGAGACTTTGATTTGTACTAAGCTACCTGAACACACAAAACAACTCAATCATTCTCGACTTCTTGAATAAGGAAACAGAACGTTGGCCCAGTGGCAAGCTCCTCAGTTTGTCCAAGATTGAACATCGATGACCTTTTCACACTGTCAGAATGGCAATTGTCAGGGGCGAGAATGCTGCAGCACATCATTAGATATAGACTTCTAGGGCTTAATCAGTCCTTCGCTAGTTGCCTTATCTTGGACTTCCTTCACCCATTCTCCGCAGCGGCGAAGCGGCTTGGAGGGGTCCTCCCGTTTCCCATTGGGAAGCATCTGAGAGGCTGGTGGAGGAACCGACTGACAATTGGTCAAACTTCGCCAGGTCTGTTTTTGCAATCGTCCCAATCCTTTTTTTCCTTGGAAGCAGGGATAGTGTTGAGAATATACTTGAGAGTAGCAGAAAGCTTGACTACATCGCCATAGCAAGTCGATGGCTTTTAGGAACCAAGCACATCCAAAAGTCGATGTCGACTCATGTCTCTATGAACATTGGAATCCGCGCAACTTCAATGCCAGTTTATGAAAACAATCCCTTCGGAACACGAGGTACATATGATATGAAGCGCCTGGTTGAGCATCATGTGAGGGATATACGAAAAAAAAAAGAAAAAAAAGGCGTCAGTGGAGATTCAATTACAACATCCTGATTTCCTTCTCCCTTCAAGCCTTCTGCTTCCTTCGCAGTCTTCGCTTTCTCAGAGCGCTTTGAGGGGCGCTTTTCAGTTTTAAGTAACGCACCTGGAGCGATCCTTTACTCCTCCCTGAAAAGTGTCATGCAATTTTATCCCATGTCAGGTCCTCTGTTTCCTTCAGCCGCACCAGCTTCTTGTCTTCCTCGGCAGAAAATGGAGTACCTTTTGAAGATCGCTCTTCTTCTACCTTTATGCTGTGGGAAGGTGCAGTTCGAGCTTATGTAGTCTGAGTCGTCAAAAGCTGAGAAATAAGTGACTGGCAAAAATCCACTCAGTAAAAGACATCCAATCCGCAGGTTTGAAGCATAACCAAGCCTTAGATAGGAACCAGCTCACTCTCTTGCATAACTACACTAAGGATCGGCTCAACCTCCTGCTCAGCACGCAGTATAGACAGAACAGGCACAACTACTCTCTGCCACTTTAGTCTCTGTTTGTTGACAATCTCTTAAGAGACGGTGCATTTATAAGGTCTCAGTTGATGACATTTACCAGCATCTGATAGTATCAGTGCTGGAGGGCAAGAGCAATCATTAGAGTCATCAGAGCTATGGGAGTTGTCCTTATTCTGATGGTCATAGTGCATGACACAGTCCTTTCCCACAGTATATAGTTTGTGAATGGGTATCACAATGGATACCCGCAGGAGTGTCTTTAGAATACTGCAAACAGACTGCCGTTGCGATCATTCTGTTGAACTCACTGGACTGCGCGGGCCCATCTAGTTCAGCTCTTGATTCATACTATTGCAGTCCTGGGCATTCGCCGCGCCTGAATCATCAGCTAGCCTGGACTCACTATTCTTATACAGTCATTCATCGCACTTCTCATCACTTCCCTAGATTCCCGCTTGGGTGGAACTCTTATCTCATGGTCCAAGTTCGCCTTGCACTACATATCAGAGTCTTCTTCCATCTCTAACAAGAATGATCCACTGAAGTGGCGTCAGGGGAGATTGAATGAGTTCTCACCACACTTAATGTCAGGTCAATTGATGAATTTGACACTGATGGTGATGAGGTCGCATTGCCTAACAGCAGATTGGCCCCACCTATATTATCATTATCTTCAATCCGGACCACCCAGCCTGCTCACAGTGAGAAAAGCTCTTCTGATGTTGTAGTGGGATAGTATGAACCTTGACATTCATTGGGAAGATATGGGAGTCAAACAGAACAGGAAGGCGGTCAAGACAGGCAGAATAGGAAGGCCGTGAACGGGGCCGTTACTGATAGTACTAGCTAAATATAATATAATCTGTTGAGCCACGGTGCAGGTGAGAACGTCCGAGCTGCGCAGGTTGCGTACGAGGCGCGCTAGACCCTTCTGGGAATAAGCGAGCCGAGGGCATAACCCTATAGTCACGCACTACTGCCAACATATATAGCTGCATAGTATAGTAGGCTTCGATAGAAAAGATAGTGACAACACAGAACACACTGTTACCACCGACAGTTAGATGCACCTAGTTTACCACTGTGCAGATAACCTAGTTGCTCACACCAACAATAATTATAATTATACCTTAATTTAATAGGCTTAATATGTAGTGGGCCAAAGCCTTTTATTATCTAACTAGTAGATACATACTGAAAGGATTCGCTGGGAGGAGAAAGAAAGAGGTCCTACGCGCCGATAGACGCGACTATCAACTATCATGGTCACGTGACCAAGCATATCGAAGCAATCAGCGGAGGCGAAGGCGAAGCCGAGTAATCTACGGGCGTAGCCCGCGACATAATATATATTAAGGATATTAAGTATTATCTAGATATTTAAAGAGCAGCAGATATCAAGAGGACCTAGTAAATTAATAAGAAGAATTAGTAAAAAGAGATAGATACCAGACTGAGTAGATTCTTAAAGATAATTATAATCCTATACTAACTGTCCCTATTAAATTAACTCCTATAAATTCTAATAGTCTATAGTTTATAGATATATAAGGTGAACTGCTAATAGCTTTATAGTTTCCTAATTAGGAGATAATTAAGGTTGAAGTTGATTTATCATGATTTTTTGTGTTGAGCTGTAATTTGTGTTGAGCTGTGGCAGACCTGCGAGGGGACGGGTATACTCCGTAAATCGGACTGGATCCTTTGATTATTGGAATTTGGAATGAGCTGGAATATATTCGCACGCCAGGAAAGGTCCTGGATCGGCGCGACGAAACGAACAATTATGATATCGATGGATCGGGATAGGAGTGTTACTGAAAATCAATCATCTTCGACATCTATGCTCTTGACAGGACAGACCACAGACTTTGAGCCCCAGAATTCAGCCGACATCGTCCCACTTAGCCCGTGGAGGTTGGATCCCAAGGTTTTGCTCCGTCCTTTGCCCCCTTCTAAGTTGTCCGAGGAATCAAGGGTTGTACTGGACAGCGAATCGGAGTGCGATACTGAGTGGAAACGGGGCATAAAACCCCGTATGCAACAGTGCTGCAATTAGTCGCATAAGCGACTCCTCCACGTCGAGGCCAACGGGTCTGGTCACAGATATCTTGCGGCGAAGGATGGGATAGTAATTCACGAGAAGCAGACATTGTTTGTATGATGATAAGATCCAAATTAAGGATTCAATGGATAGAAACACTGCATTGATTGCAGCGACGACAGAAGGGGGGAAAAGGGACCTTCCACCGCCGGGAGTCCGATTGTGAGCCTTAGAATCCAGGCGACCAGTCCATGCCTCTCCGCCCGACGTCCCAACTTCCAACGGACTCTCCAATAACTCTCATTCTCCATCGCTCTCCTCCCTCCTCACATTGACGAATCAGCATTGCTGCGAAACTTAGGGAGCTCAGGGATTCTTGTGTTACCATCGAATACCTACGTACTCGTCCTCCTCCTTGGGACCCTGCAGGATCAGAAAGGTTCCTTTTGCTTTCTCCCTTTCCCCTCTTCGCTCTCCCATTGTCCCCTTGCTCGGGCTCAATCCGCCAACACTGCGGGGAGAGCAATGTTGTCGCTGGCAATGTTCGATCGTTCATGAACACCTTGATTCGAGTACCTCTGGCTGCGCGTGTTGCCGTCAGACCTGAGTCTGTATTGAGTCGCCCTTTGGTATTCTTGACGTTGAACTGGGCGTTGATATCGCTCATTATCGCTCACCCGCCAGTCCGCCGCTATGTTGCTCAAACCTGCGACCCCCCTCACGATCCTCCTCCTCATCGCGTTTGTCCTTCTTCTTCTTTCCGTGATTTCAACTCCCATTATCCGAGGAATTCCCTTGGCTACATTCGAAAATGTCGACTACGGTGTCTTTGGTTACTGCAAGGGTAACACATGCACCAATATCCATGTTGGATACAGTACCGGTACGCGTGTCTACGCATCGATTGCAAAGTAATTTTTTTCCCCCGAACTGACCATGTGGATGATATCCAGGTGATTTGACCAGCTCGGGCGATAATAACTTCGATCTGCCTTCTAGCACGCGGAAATCTCTCTCCTCTATTCTTATCGTCCATCCGGTGGCTGCGTTTCTCACCCTCATCTGCTTCTGTATGGCGGCGGCTGCTCACTTCCATGGTCCGTCACATTCGGCGCGCTATCTTCTGGCTTTGTTGATCCTGCTTCTTCCGACGCTTCTCGTTACCCTGCTTGCCTTTCTCGTGGACATCCTTTTGTTCGTGCCGCACCTGCAATGGGGAGGATGGATCGTTCTCGCTGCCACAATCATTTTGGTGTCCTGTGGGGTTGTGACCTGCGCGATGCGCCGTACTTTGGTAAGCCGCAAAGCGCGGAAGAGGCGGATTGCGGAGAATGCAGAAATGAGTGGCGAGAACTACTACAACCGACAGAATGCTGCTGCAGCCGCTGCTGGCCTTACAGAGATCAAGCAAGAGCCACTGAATGGAGATGTAAAGGAGGCCATGGTTTCCCAATCAACTACTTCGGATTCTGTTCCTACGTTTGGTACTTTCCGCACCGCCACAAGAGAAAGCGATGACGACCGTACGCCTCTCAATTCACGCACTCCACCCAACGATTTTCAGAACGGCCCCCCGATGCCGGATAGTCGCTATAATCCCCGTATGCGTGGTGATGGCCGTCCATACAATGGACCCCGCGACGCGGCTGGGAATCCCCTTCCTCCCCCTGGTCCTTACGGACCTGGACCAGGGATGCGTCCGGATGGGTCTGATCCCCGCCTACGCAATCAGTATTCTGATGGCAGCATGGGCTCTCGTCGAGGAGCACCCCCAGGATTCGGACCACGCGGAAGAGGTGGTTATCCCCCGCCCGGTGGCTATGGTCGAGGAGGTCCGTACGGAGGACCCAGAGGACCTCCCCCTAATGGCCGTGGAGGCTATATGGGCCCGATGAGAGGAGGTCCCCCTGGCATGATGGGACGAGGAGGGCGGGGCCCGCCTGTTGCATATGCTCCAGGACCTGGTGGTCCAAATCGAAGCTTCGATTCTTATGGCCCAGGACAAGGACCGCGGCGCATGCCACCCGGTGGCCCTGGGTATGGTCCTGGGTCGGATCCTTATGGCCTTCGAGGTCCCTCACCTACAGGCCCCATGCGACCTCCCTCGGTCGAACCGATGGAAATGGGAGCGACCTCCGATAACGGACCCATTGGCCAAGCCATTGAAATGCAGCCGCAGTCGCGTTCCCCAAATCCTGGTGCAGTTGACGCAGAGGCAGATATGCATTCGCAACATCATGCCTTGACCGTTCACGACAATCAGCAGCCTCTCGTGAGCCCCACTAGTGTATACAGTTCAAGGGAGTAAGTACTGGCTGATTTCATGCTCCTTTTCCTCTGACCCTTCTTTGCTAATCAAAGTCAACTCAGACCCTATGTTCCTCCCCGTGCTGGCTGGGCCCAGCCGAATCCTCGTGCCGGACCATCACCGGTCCATGAATATGGACCGCCCGAGATCCGACACGCCCGTTCTCCATCCGGCAGCAACTACTATGAAGATGTGGATCCGCGCTTTGCAGAGAATCCAGAGCCTGTGTCAGGCAACGCAAATGTCCCAGCCGCTCTTCTGCCAGGTCCTGTTGGTGAGCCTAAATTCACGAAATCCTTCGAAGACCTGCGCGAAGGCGCTCGCTCACCTGCTGCCAGCGAAACCAGTGAGTTCACATCAATATCCGAACGGCCCGTGAATCCGCGTTGGCGGCCGCCGCCACCTCCCGCGCAGCAGAAAACGAATCTCCTGCTTGAAAATAATCCAGACTTCGAGCTGGGACCTCCTAGAGCGCGGAGCGGCACTGTTGGCAATGGTGGGCGGATGCCACCTTTACTATTGCCTCGAGAATCTTCAAGATACCCCATTCCCTGAGTTTGTTGCTCAGAGCAAGCTATGTTGATATCTCTCCAAGGTGCACACCGATTCATGTGGCAATGGGATCACTCGTCGGGCGTTACGGAGTTTACTTGGTTCATATGGGGGACCTTCTATCTTATTCGGCTCTATTTCGATTTGGCTTCCTTTTATTTTTCCCGTGCACCCTTGAAAACGTAAAGTATGCCGGTGTTGAATTTCTTCCTCGCTTCTGTCTATAATGGGTCCACTTGCATAGAGGTGGCTTTTTCTTCTTACCGGTGTGTCCCGTGGTGGTCTATTGTCTGTCATCAGTTTCGACCGACAAGTGGACCGTTTTCTACTGTACAGATGCTTCTGTTCATCTATTTTCTGGGCACGCCATGCATCGTTTCCTTATTCCCTTAGCTCCAGTCTTTGCGGGATCACCTTCCTTGCGTGTGGAGCATTGCGAGAGTTCAGTTTTCCTTTGCGAACTCCCATATATCTATTTCTAGATTGCTTTTTGTCATCTTCGATCTTCGATGATATTTTCCCGCTCTGACCGTCACCTTTTCTTTTTTCTTTTTTTTCTTTTTTTTTGGGATCATGTTGTCTGGGCGTGAAGACATCTATTGTAAATGAGAGTATAGTATTTGGCAATGCGAAGATAATCAGAGCCACAGGGTTTGTTGGTGACTCGAATATCCAGTGATGAGTGATCACTCCAGCAAGTGACAAGTGCTTCCATCTAGATTTGAGGTCTTTCGCTCCAGTACACCATGGCAATGTATCGAACCATGCCATGACACCAGGTGAAGTACGCGGTGTTTTATCGCTTGACACAGACATCTCTGTAGTCCTGTAAAGATAGGATGCCTGCATATGAATGTGATTCTGCGATTCTTCCCAAGTAATAGTAAACAATTGCGTTTAACCATGAATGCTGATCACGTGACCATGACGTCAATGTGTTTTCTCCCCGTGACTGTCAATCCGCGACACGAGACGTCTGTTCCAGGGTCAACAACACCTGGCCTGTGTCTGATGACGATGCTCTCGGGGCTGTACGTGGAGTATAGGTTTATAACACGGGGGCTTATGATAGCATGGTTTCCTGCCTTCTTTTCTACTCTTACATGATGGCTCAAAGTTTCCTCACGTTTCCTCCATTACTGCAAGAGGCCGTTACGGGTGCTGAGCTATCGAATTCACTTTTCTCGTGATACCAGAGCTTAATAGACGATAGGTTGTCCATGAATGCCTGATATTCATACAGTCTCTACGCACATGCAAGCCTCCTCTTTGCCAATAACAACCTTCGGAATCGGACCGCATCGTGAACACATTCCCTCGACAGCGGACGGAATATCTCTAACCTAGAACATGAATGATCCCGGCCTTGACGAGCCTATTTCCCAGGAGGCACCCGTGGTGGATCGATGGATAGAAGGACAGTATGGTGGCCAGAGCAGACCGCTGGCTCCTTATCTTCAGCCCGCGAGGTGGTGGCTTGCGAGTACTGCGTTTCCGTTGATAGCTGTATGTGATTGGCGAGGCAGCCAATGCATGATTGATTGTGTTTAGACGCAGGTTTGGGGATTTGCTGACTGTGAATCATCTCCAGGGAACACTGGGGCCAATGGCTAGTGCTTTCAGTATATGTTCACTTACTCAGAACTGGAGGATGGAGAATCCTCGGGGAAAGACACATGAGATAGACGTTCCGGATCCGAAATGGTACCGAATTTTCTTTTATATTAGCGGTGGATTACGAACTGTGTCGATGTTAACTGAGAGGATGCAGGGTAATCGCCGTCAACGCCATCTCGCTCGTTCTCGCAATCATCGCCAACTTCGTGCTTCTGCTGAATATGGCGCGGCGGATCCGCTTTGAAAGAGCACAGCCGATCATTATCGTCGGATGGTACGTCGCGTCCATATTGCTGATCGTCCTGCTGGCTGTATTCCGGGGAATCAAAAACACCCCGGCGGATCCTGGCCGGGAACTGACGCAAGCATATTTCTATGGTGCGATCGCCGCGGGTCTTTATTTTTTGATATCGACATTGCTTATTATGACCGTCTACGGCGCCTATCGTGGCCACTATAGCCGAGAGTTCACGCTTACTACCAGCCAGAGGACTCTGATGTTGCAAACCATTATTTTTCTTATCTATCTCCTCGGCGGGGCCGCGGTCTACTCACGGATTGAGCACTGGAGATTCCTCGACGCAGTATACTGGGCTGACTCTACCCTGCTCACCATTGGTATCGGCAATATCGTGCCGGTAACACACCTCGGACGTGGCTTGCTATTTCCCTATGCAGTCGGTGGGATATTGATTCTCGGTCTGATCATCGGATCGATTCGTTCCCTGATGCTGGACAAGGGCAAGCAGAAGATGGCCGATCGGATGACGGAGAAGACACGGAAATTCCTGATCAGAAAAGCCTTACAGCACGACAGTTGGTTCCATGCCCTGATCCCTCGTCTCGAGGTCAAACCTAGACAAAGCGAGGAAGAGAAACGAAAACAGGAATTCATTCTAATGCGCCAAGTCCGTCAAATGGCGACCCTCGAGCGGAAATGGATATCGTTGCTTTTGTCTCTGACGGTCTGGATAACGATGTGGCTCGTCGGCGCGGTTGCCTTTGGGAGTTCGGAATCCCGTCGAGGCTGGACGTACTTCGAGGCGCTCTATTTCTCCTACACTTCCCTCTTGACCATCGGATACGGGGACTTCTTCCCGATCAGCAACTGGGGCGTGCCCTTCTTCGTATTCTGGTCCCTCCTCGCCGTCCCCACACTAACCATCCTCATCTCCAACATCGGCGACACCATCGTCCACGGCATCCGCGATCTAACGATCTACATCGGTGAACTTACCATCCTCCCCGGCGACAAGCCCACCCTGGAACGAATCAAAGATTCTTTTCGACTCTCCTGGAAACAGAAGCTCCTCGACGAAACCACGGAGCCCAGTTCCCAGGGAGAGAGGCAAAAGAGCCCCACTGACATTGCACCAGAAGAAGCAGCGCGTTGCCCCCTGGGTGAAAACGAGAACGCAATAGAAGCTTACGAGCATAAGAAGGAACAAGCCGCGCGCGAACGCGGTGACGTCTCCGCCGAAAATAGGCATCACTACCATTACTTGCTTTTCCGCGAATTGCAGAAGATGATCAGGTACGCTACCAGCAACACGCCCAAGGAATTCAACTATCATGAATGGGAGTATTATCTCAAACTGATCGGGGTGGATGAGCACCCCTCGAAGGTGTCAAGTGGTCCGATGCCGGATATTGACATCAATGAGGATGGGAAGAGTCAAGACCGATTGAAGCATTATAAGAAGCAGGGTGATGGCGATGGTGCAAAGGGACGATGGAGTTGGATTGATGCGAGGAATCCGCTGATTTGCGATAAGAGTGAGACGCAGTGGCTCTTGGAGGCGCTGACAGAGGTGTTGGAGACGGAGTTGCGGAAGGCGAGTAGCGAGTACCATGCGCAGGCGCAGCAGAAGGAGGGAGCGTCGTTGAGTGATGGTGATGGCGACAGCGATGATATTTCGGAGGCGGCTGACGCTGATGCTGATGCTAAAGATGGGGATGATTGATGATTTTGGGTTTTCCTGATTTCCAATAGCTGCTCTATTGGATTGTGATCATTTGAACTTGAAAAGTGTAGACTAGATAGATTTCGTTTTGTATGTAGATGGTTTAGACTCGATCACTTTCTCATCCAATTAATCATTTATATTGTACATCCCACCATGCATTACTCAGATCGAGGTCACTTATCTCCCTGGAACCACTTTAGCCGATGTTGTGACCATCCATAAAGGAGTTTTCCCCTCTAGGCGAGAAAGTATCTTCTTCTCCTTGCTATCCTGGTGGGTAGATAAGATGCTGGAATCTACTGGCTGGGATCCAACTTCCAATCCCAACACATGCTTCTTGTTGGCCCACCACTGAAAGAAAACGTTATCTACCCAGAGATCCAGTGATAGCTAGCTAGCTGCCTCGAAGGTCTAAGCTATCCATGCCAAGTAAATGTTCAATGTTCCATTTATCCGAAAACAGGGATATCGGCAAGCCACAGCATCCAAGTAGCTGACGTGGGACACCCAATTTGTAGCCTCGTATGTGCTATTATACTAGTCTTATACTGACTCGGCAGGGAGTAATATTCGGTCTAACTGTCCAGGTCCACGAGTTGCCCCCCACAGAGAGATTGCGCCTCATCCTTTCTTGTCGTAGTCACAAGCTAAACTGGTCGCTTTGAGTTCGCTTCCAGCTGGAGTAAGCTGGCTGTGGGGAAAGTAGGTAGAAGCTGGAAACGCCCTAGCTTTTCCTTTGGAGCCAGGGTGAGAGTTGCAACGATGTTAGAGCATTGCAGCGGACGATATCTAAAGACTTGAAACTGAGCGAGATGGATTGTACTGGTTGCGTTGCCTTAGTAGAGCTGATACGTCAATCCCCCCTGATAGCACGTCAATTTAATGGGGAAATTTAGAGTGGATACTATACAGAGTTTGGCGATTTCTGGGGATGCTGATCGAGCACATGGCCTCGAGATAGTCTTCCCAAAAAGATGCGGGGAAGTACCAGCTTGCTCCTGTTTTGGGTCGTTTAGCGTGCACGACGATAGACACGGCCACCTCTCCGTGCTGCAAATGGTTAAATCACTGGAGCACAACGTTGATTTCTCCGGCTCCAGGAAGCGAGATGCGGCCCCCAATGATCGTCCGTTATCTCATACTTGCTTTTAGGGAATGGAACATATGCCGAAGTATGGGGAGAGTGAGAAAACAGACACAGTATCAAGAGGACATTTAAAGTCCACCAACCCCCCTCCCCGGGGGTCTTCAATGGATTGGCCTGCATATCAATCTGTGTGAATTGACGGGCATAACTTTGCGCTTTTTCCATTTTCTCCCCCAGGTTGTGCAGCATCAAGAATGGCGTCTGAGAAGATTGCTGATGTGACGGAGACGAAGGAGACGGTCCAGCATCTCGAGGATGATGGCCATATCAAGCGCGTGCAGGTGCAATCTGTAGCCCTAAACGATGCCTTGGCGAAGGAGAGACTGTCGCCGTGGTCGTGGGCTAGTTTCAGGTTGTATGGCATCATCGTCATCACGACTCTGAGTAAGTACTAACTCGTCCGGTTGAATGGGAACTCCATGGCTTCCATGCAGCTAATATCTTGAGACAGACTGCTGCATGAATGGATTCGACGGCACGCTCATGAGCTCCATCAACGCGATGAAGCCGTGGCATGATCAATTCGGCGTCCCCATGGAAGGCAGCGGCACCGGTCTCGTGTTCGCCATCTACGCAGTGGGCAATCTCGTCGGTGCTGCATTCGCAGCCCCATCATCTGATATCCTCGGTCGTCGGTTCGGCATGTGCGTCGGGGCGCTTTTCATCATCGTCGGTGCGATCTTGGAGGCGTCGGCGTCTCAGGTGGGCCAATTCATTGGCGGTCGATTCCTGCTCGGCTTCGGCGTGAGTGTCTCCAATACTGCTGCGCCTGTGTATTTGGTTGAAGTTGCGTTGCCGCAATGGCGTGGTGTTTTTGGTGGTCTTTACAATGTGGTGGGATACTATTCCGGAGCTCTGGGTAAATAAATCACGTTCCCCTATCTCTCGAGCAAAAAACCAGTACTGATTCTCTGTATGCTATAGCTTGCACATGGATTGCCTACGGTACCGGATTCCTCGACACGAATTGGTCCTGGAGAATCCCCGTCATCATCCAGGCCGTGCCCGCCGTGGTCGTCATGGCTGCTGCGTATGCAATGCCAGAGAGTCCTCGCTGGCTGTGGGCAAACAACAAACATGAAAAGGCGCGAGCCATGCTGGTCAAGTATCACGGCAATGGAAACCCTGACTCTGCCCTTGTCGCATACGAATGCAACGAGATCGAAGAAGACGTGCGCCTGGAGATCGAGAACGGCGGCAGAAAATGGTGGGATTTCAGACCCCTCTTCATCGGTAGGGATATGTGGTACCGACTCTGGCTGCTGTTCCTGGTTTGTATCTTTTCACAGTTTATCGGTGGTTCGGTCATCAGGTGAGTCTGTCCCTGCTCTTCAAAATTTCCTGCTTTGGCTTACACCGGGGTTTTGTCCAGCTACTACATGCCCGTCATGCTCCAAAACGCCGGCATCACCAGCTCCCACCAGCAACTCCTCATGAACGCCATCAACGTCGTCCTCGGCTTCGTCAGCGGTATCGTCGGCAGCTTCTTCGTCGACCACTGGGGCCGGCGCGCCCTGTTCCTCTGGGGCACATTCCTCACGGGACTCACCTATATCCCCATCAACGTCATCGCTTCCTTCCCCGCCTCGAAGATCAGTTCCAGCATGGGCTACGGCTTTATTGCTTGTATCTTCCTCTACGGCATCTTCTTCTCCTTCTGCTGGACGCCTCTGCAAGCGCTGTATCCGGCTGAGATCCTTCATAATAAGGTCCGTGCCAAGGGAATGGCCTTCCAGGGACTGATTTCCGGAGGTGCGAATTTCATCAATATGTATGCTACGCCGGTGGCGTTGCAGAATATCGGGTGGAGGATGTATACCATTTTCTGTGAGTAACAAAAAAAGAAGACAATCTTCCGCCTCGTCGTCCACCGATCAGAGAATGAGCGGGCTGTTATCGAATAGTCGCAGTTGAGTCCATTGCTAACATGTTGTATAGTGATCTTCCATTTCCTCGAATACCTCCTCATGTTCTTCACCCTCCCCGAGACCAAGGGCCGGTCTATCGAAGAGATCGAGGAGCTTTTCGCGTCCGGTAACCCTGTCAAGGCGTCGTTGAAGAAACAAGAGGTCGTGCTTAAAGAGGGTGAGGGCGTCAAGATGGTGGCTTGAGTAGAACCACTCATTGGCTCTGCGTGATGATTTGGTTTTGTGGGCGAACACGGAGTAGGAACGAGGATGTTGTGTCCTGATCTTTCTGATCATTGACGAGCTGGATAAGTCTTAGTTAATGATGATCTATGACCACTGCCGATTGGCAATGATTGATGATACATTAATGAGATTATGGTGACTGCACTTCCCCTTCTTGCCTAGGTACCTACTGTAAGCACAGAGCAACAACTGATGAGGCTATCGGCTTTGCATGCTTTTCATGTCATATATCAGAGCATCTGTATATGTTTGCGCGCCAGTTGCCCACCAGCTTAGGGTCCTGCAGATGTACCAGCCTACACCCACCCTCCGTATCCGTCTTCACGTACAGCTTCATCATGCCCAGCAGCAGTCACTCATTGACAAAAGCCCAAAATGATTCAATAAGACAGCATCGTTCCCGTAGCGGGAAATCCCTGCCGGGCAGGCAGCATTGAAACAGTTACTTAAGTCCTTATTCCCCCTTTCCTCCTCATAACCTCTTCTGTATATACTAGAAATAGGAATAGTACTAGGCTATATACTATGCGTTCTCCAACTCGACTGCATCTCGCGACGCATTCATTGTAGCCAAGGCAAGAGAGGCCGGAGCTATCATTCTGGGGAAAGCTAACTTGGCTGTACTGTATTATCCAGTTCCATTTGTGTCTGTACCGTCATGTTGACTTCTTCATAGGAGCTCAATGGCATTCGGTACTCCATTGTGGTTCTAGACTTCTCTTGCATGATAAAAGTAGTTGTCATACAGCTACCATTATTATTATAGTTTCGGGATCAGCAAAAACTTGGATACCCTCATGCTGCATCACTCCACTTTCTTCATGTCATTTTATGTGTCTTTTATAAAAAAGATCGACACCTCTGGGATTCGAACCCAGGCGGGCGAACCCACAGGCTCGCATACTCGCTGACTCAGCAGATGATGAGTGAAACAGCCAATAGCAGGCCTGCGCCTTAACCACTCGGCCAAAGTGTCCTGTTGACGATAGAGGGCAAGCTTTTGCCCCTATACCCAGCTTCGAGTGGAATGGCAACTGGGATCAACTTTGGAGAGAACACCGACGCCACCTGCAATTATTAATGCGACAGAGTAACTTATCATGAGTGTCTTGTCATTTTATCTCTGCTATTCTACTCCCAACTACTCGTATTTACTCTGGCGATTATGAGAATGGCAATGCAAATGAATAGTTGCTTCGTGGTGTAGATGACGAATTGATGTCATTCGTGAATAGGTACAATCGCTCTGAGGTAAACACAGGCGGATAAAGATAAAAATGTCGGTGGAGGGGGAGACGTCATCTGGTGCCTCATCTCCCCGCCATGTCCGAGGGACAATCATCTCACTCAATTCTTTCACACGTAGCACGATTGAGACCTCTTGACACGATATAACTGATTCAAGATGGCGCCAAAAGTTGCTTGGATTGGCCTGGGGAACATGGGAAGGGTACGTTAAATAACTGATGAATGTTCTCATGGACGAGAAACGAGGGAATGGCCACTGACGAATCACCAAACTCGAATCCAGGGGATGTGCAAAAACCTCGCATCCAAAGGCCCCCTCACAACCCCGCTGATGGTGTACAATCGCACCGCCTCCCGAGCCGAGCAATTAGTCCAGCAAGTCGAGAACACCACTGCCGTCGCCTCGATCGAGCAGGCCGTCTCCAGCGCAGACATCATCTTCACCTGCGTTGCGGACGACGCCGCCATCCAGGCCACCATTGCCGACGCCGTGCAAGTCGACAACGTCCAGGGCAAGCTCTTCGTCGACTGCTCCACCGTCCACCCGGACACGACCCGCAAACTGGCCGAGCAGGTGCAGTCGCACGGGGCGGCGTTCGTCGCGTGCCCGGTCTTCGGCGCCCCGATCATGGCCGAGACGGGCCAGCTGGTGTGCGTGCTTGCCGGGCCGAAGGAGGCCGTCGACCGCGTGAAGCCGTACTGCACGGGCGTGATGGGACGAGCCGTCATCGACTACTCCGACAAGGAGCCGGCGAAGGCGTCGCTGCTCAAGGTCCTCGGCAATACGTTCATCTTGCAGATGGTGGAGACACTGGCGGAGGGGTTGACCGTCGCCGAGACGTCCGGCTTGGGAACCGATGAGCTCCATCAGTTTATTGAGGCGATGTTCCCCGGTCCGTTTGTGGCGTACTCGACGCGGATGCGGTCTGGGGATTATTATAAGCGCGCGGAGCCGTTGTTTGCGGTCGATTTGGCCAGGAAGGATGCCGGGCACGCTTTGGATCTGGCGAAGAAGTCCGGCGCGAGGATGAGGGCCGTGGAGTTGGGGGATGAGCATCTGGCCAAGGTCAAGGAGCATATGGGTGCCAGGGGGGATATTGCGGGTGTGTATGGTGCGGTGAGGCAGGAGGCGGGATTGAAGTTTGAGAATGGCGCCTAGAAGAGTCATTTTTTTCCGTACACCAGATATAGATCCTCTCTCGATGGATGAGTAACTTGCGTAAGGTATGGTAGGAACTCGGTGCCTCATGGTGAATACAACGAAGATTTATCGGACATGATCAGTCTGCTCTTGGGGCAGCCTGTCGTGAGAATCTGCATCCTGTGTGGAGATTCACTACAGTATTCTTTTGGAGGCACACAATGAACACTCTTTTCTTCCTTGGTGGGATGTGTCTTGTAGAATAAAATACTATTGCATGTATCCAACGCAAGTCCATATCAATTGACCAGTTGGTGCCCCGGAAAGGCACGGACGTTCGGCTGGTCGCATCAAATCTATCCCCATCTTCCTCCTTCTATCCACTCGACTCGCACGTTTCCATGTAATCAACAGTTTATTGTTTGGCGAACTTACATCTAAACGGCGCATAGATCATCATACTGTCTTCGACTCTGCAGCAAGAGCGAAATGATCAGCTTGTTGAGTTGTTCCCATTGACTGAACTCCATTTTCTTTAGGCTGTCTCCATCGCCATGGCCGACACTCTGTCGCCAAGTAATTCCCACTCCTCAAATCACCCCAAACCACATTCCTGCGTGGTCTGCCAAAGAAGAAAAGTTAAATGCAACAGACAAGACCCCTGTTCAGGCTGCACGAAAGCCGGCGTGGAATGCATCTATCGCGCCCCTTTACCGCCTCGTCGGCGCAAGAGGAACCCAGAGGCGATTCTGGCTGCGCGGCTGAAACGGTATGAGGATCTACTCAGGCAACATGGCATTGATCCCCATTCTGCGGCGGAGGTCAATATCCATGCACCACCTGCTCGTGAATCTTTTATCTCGAGACCGGTGGATCGAAGTTTAGAATCAACAGAGAGACGAGGGCATGTTCTTCAGTCCAACGATGCACGACAGACGGATCGGGGGAGATTGATTTCCAAAGAAGGGAAATCGGTGTACCTTGATAAGTGAGTGAATGCGTTGAAATGTGTCCTACACTACCATCGTTCAACGATTGCTAACTTTTATGCAAAACAGCACTTTATGGACGACCGTCAGCAATGAGGTTCGTTCGGATCATCAATCTTACTTGGAAGTGCTCAAGGCTAACAAAAAATATGTGAGAGACAGCTCCAAGAAGCAGAAGACGTTCTCTGCGAAGATTCAGACGAGGACAGCAACTCCAGCCATTCTATCCATAGCCACACCGACCCATCAACGACCATCCACGATGAAGCCAATCTGCTGTTTGGTGGTTCGACATCTCGAAAATCCCTGGCCTCATTGCATCCTAGCCCCATACACATCTTCAAACTCTGGCAGACGTTCCTCGAAAATGTGAACCCGCTCATTAAGATTCTTCATGCACCTAGCGTGCAGCAGCAGATCCTCGAAGCAGCCAGTGACCTGACCAAAGTAGGCAAGGAAATGGAAGCATTGATGTTCTGCATTTATTGTATCTCGCTGGTATCTCTGACCGAAGAGGAAGTGAAGCGCTCGTATAATGGCGAGACGAGAGCCGCTCTCCTCTCGAAATACCGACATGGCGCTCAAATTGCATTGAGAAACGCAGGGATTCTAAAGACGTCGAATATGGTGGTTTTACAGGCGTTCTTACTCTATCTTGTACGCTCCCCGGTCCCAACACACACACACACACACACACACACATTCACTCCAGCTCCAATTTGTACTAATGTTGTTTACAGTTCTCCCTTCGCGCCCTATCAGACCCCCACACGCTCTGGACCCTCAGCGGCATCGCCATCCGCATCGCCCAACGCATCGGCCTGCACAAAGACGGCTCCCGCCTCGGCCTATCCGTCTTCGAGACCGAAATGCGCCGTCGCCTCTGGCTCCAGCTCGTCATCTTCGACGCCGCAGCCGGCCAGTTCTCCGGTTCGGGCTCCGCCCTCTCCCTCCCCCTCTTGGCCGATACGCAGGCCCCATTAAACGTCAACGACAGCGATCTCGACCCGAACATGACGGACCCTCCGCACGAGCACTCCGGTCCGACGGAGATAATCTTCTGTCTTGCGCGGTACGAGTTTGGGAGATGGCTCCAACAGCGGGCGGGCATGGCGATCGCGTTTGATGGGTACTGGGGGTTTCTGCGCTCTTCGTCTACGCCGCTAGCGGAAAAGGACGCCGCAATCGATGAATTGGAGGAGATTTTTGAGACGAGATTCCTGAGGCATTGTGATAGGTCTATCCCGCTTCATTTCATCACGACCGTCATGGCGAGGTCGATCGTGTGCATGATGCGATTGGCGGCCCATCATCCTCGACAGTATGGAGGAGGAGAGCAAGGACAAGTGTCTGTCTCTCCATCCGAACGGGACAGGATATTCACCATCTGCGTACAAGTTGCCGAGTACGGCGACGCGGTGCAGGCGAATGAATCCATGAGGAGATATTCCTGGCACGTGGACTATAATATCCAGTGGGACGCGCTGATTTACATGCTTTCTGAGCTGCGGGGTCGGCGCGTTCAGGGGGAAGAGGTGGCTCGGGCGTGGAGGTTCATTGATCGGGTCTGCGGGCGGCATTGGAGTCAGATTGGGATGAACAGAGCCAAGAGGAGTCCGTTGCATGTTGCCATTCGGAATTTGATCGACAAGGCGTGGACGGGCCATGCGGACGAGTGTAAACGGAGGGGCATACCTTCGTTGCCGTGTCCGGAGCTTGTCAAAGCCTGGCGTGGGAGCGGAAGGCCGTCGGAGGTGGACGACGGGCCGGAAGTGTCGAGCGGGTTCCACGTCGAGGAGGAACGATTGAATGATCCTTTCATCGGAGATAGGAACGGCCAGAACATGGCGGTGCAGGATATTGCTGCGTTGGATTTCGCGTCTGCGGGTGGTTTGCTTGCTTTGGAGGATAGTCCGATGGATTGGGGCCAGTGGGATGATCTTCTTCAACAGTTTCAACGACAATTTGGGGATGGGGAAGCCTTTCTCAACGAATATTGATTGAGCGAGGCGGACATTTCCAAATGAAAACTTGGTGGATTACTACTGAGCGATAGTCGATCTTGGACAAATCTGTTCGTATATCAAGCGTGGGACACGCTAGAAGATCCCACCATAGCAACACAATGATCAAACATAGAGTGATTGATTGATACCTTGCTTCCAAGAATCAAGTCTATTGACTGACCGCTAGTCCTGCCAGAACCGCAAGCCTTTATCCATGTAATCTCAGGAGCACAATATATGACACCGAACCGATATCAATATGTACAACAGAGATCTACCATGAGACATCCAACATTAACCAGGTCATAACCATAAACACTTTGAACAGGAAATTGGTGCTGCAAGGGTTGAGGATATTAGATGGTATCGGGTATTGAAGAATCTAGAACGTGATTTGACTCGACACCGGATTTCGCCGTGACGATGCTTTGCCTTCAAGCGTGCGCGAGATTCGGAGCTGTTCAGATATCACTAACCCAGGTGATGTTAGTATTCCAGGCGCATCACTACAAAGGTCAATATCCGAAGCATGGCCGTGAAGCCTTAGATACTGCCGGGGATCAGCGCATGCATCACCCGAGGATTTTGTCCTAGCGCGTCTGATCATAAGTAGTCGTCGGCATTGCTTCTGTGCGACTTCAAGATTCTCATAAAGAATTCTGCATGTATCATGCTTTTGGTTCCAACTCAGACGCCGGTCATATAACTCTCCTAGTGAGTCGGTTATGAAAACAAGTGAAGCCATTTAGTTGCTTCCCAATTTCCAACAGGGTCGCCTTATAGACCCTTCCTGGCCTATATCAATTATGAAATAATGTATTCGTTCCAAATGCCCAACAGCTCAATCATAACTCGTCGATCATGCAGGAGGAATAAGCGAAGGAGTCTGTCGTCCACTGCTCACCCTCCCGCTCCCGGTCGATTCTTTCCTCAGGTCATCGATCAATTTATTAATGACCTTGAAGGAGACCGGTTTAGTAAGAAACACATTAACGCCTGCTTCGTGCGCTTGGACGATGTCGCGGTCCGATCCGAGTCCCGTCAGCGCAATGATGACGGCAGGCTCGGTCTCGCCTTGTTCATGTTCTATGGCGCGGATGGCGCGCGTTGCTTCGAAGCCGTTCATGACGGGCATGGAGATATCTATATCGTATCATACATTAGCTCGATGGACCGGTGAAAGAGAATCGAACGAATGACTGACCCATAAAGATGAAATCGTAGCCGCCGGTCATCTTTTCCACGGCTTCCACCGCTTGCTTGCCGTTCTCTGCTGTGTGAAGGACGGTGGGACTTCGTTTCATCAGGAACGTGACCAGCAACGTTAAGTTGATGGGGTTGTCTTCGACGAGAAGAATGCGTAGATCCTCGGGGTGAAGGCTTGGTTTGGTTCGAGACGGCAACTGGATCTGGCGGATCGAATCCCGGTCGGGACTGATTGTTCTCGACGTTCGCGAGGATACCTTGGATATGCCAGGCGAGTCTGTCATGGGCAAGAAATCTGTCTCTTCGCTCGACGTGCTCGGGAACTTATGCTGTGGTTGGACAGATGGTATCGGCTTCGATTCCGTCCTCCGGCCCAGGACAGAGGGTAGATTGTTTGACGGTTTCCTGATTTGGCTTGCATCTTCGCCTTGGCTGCCTGTCTCGTCTATCAATTTGGTGGACATATAGTCTGTCACTGGTGGGCTTTCTTGTGCGACGGATTGTGGATTTAGCGGACGCATGGCAGCATCAGCCATCAAGCTCCTCACCATTTTAGCGAGTTTGTACGGCCCACATGGTAGTAGCATCAATTCCACTCTTCTGGAGAGGTTGTATTTCTGTATCAGGGCCTGGGAACGATCGAGACCGCCACGACACAAGACCAACATCGGCGTTACAGATGAGCTGCGTAACACCTCCAGCAGTCGAACCTCATCGACAATGAGAAGATCCGCTTGTTGGTCTGATTTCCAATGTACCCGTTGAAAGCCGAACCAGTTCGTAAGGTAGGTGGAGACCGTTTGCAAGGATGTCTGCCAGTCCTTTCGTGGAGTGACTCCATCAATGACGGTCACTGTTCTATCCTGGAAATGTTCTCTAACAAATTTCAAATCCTCGCCGTGCGACATGTCAGAAGATGTCGTGATTCCCTCGCTGGGAGGCGTGCCGGTTGAATCGTGAGGACTAGGTCGTGCTAGTGGAATAGAAACCTTGACCACCGTGCCGGTTCCCACCCGACTTCGTATGTTGATGCTACCGTTCAACGAACGTACGATACTCCGAACAATTGACAAGCCTAGTCCGGTGCCTGGTGCAAGGGAATCCTCCTGGTTGTACATTAGCTATATGGCAATCTCTTTCGGTCGCCCGCACTTACCTGTGAGAAAGGAGTGTACAAGTGAGACCGAAGGTACTCGTCCGTAATTCCCTTGCCTGTATCAGCAACGGTCAACACAACCATCTCCGTTCCCGGTGCTCGATGGGCAGCTGCCTCAGAATCTTTCTCGATTTCCAGTTTCAGGCGGATGTGCCCTTCTGCAGTGTACTTCAACGCATTTCCAAAAATGTTCATGACGATCCGCCGCAGGGCACCAGGTTCGACAATAAACACCCAATTGTTTGGATCCACTTCAATCGAGATTTCAATCGGACTGCCTCGAACCATTACCCCATCTGCATCGACGCCCTTAGGCGCGGAGGCAATCTTCCAAGTGGTGTAGCTGCTGGGATCCGAAGCAGTCGAATACTGTCGTCCAAAACACATGCTTTCCACCACCTCTTCGGCAATACAGACAATATCTGCGACTTTGAGGATGTTCAACGATTGAGGACCCCTGGACGTCAATGTCATACCGCCTTCACGGTCACTTGGAAGCCTCAGCCCTTTGGAATCTCGCCGTTTCCGCTCAAACGCATTGATCTTGCTGAAATCGAGGATCTGCTCGAATGTATCCAACAGCGTCTGTCCACAGGACCGTATGGTTTCCAGAAGAGACCGGGGCAATCCAGTCACGGCTTGGTCAGCCAGGAATTCCGTTGCAGCCAGAATACCGTGCAGTGGACTTCGAAGTTCGTGTCTGTGGCAGGTCAGTCAAAGCATTCTGCATATGAACGCATCCTCGGTTGACCTACGATATACTACTGAGGAAATCTCCCTTCCGCCGATCAGATTCACGACTTTCAATACGGTTGTACTCCACCATCAAAGACGAGCCAAACCCAAGAACGCTCCCAAGCTCGACGGGTGAGCTGAAGACGCGCGTCTCCATACCACTCCAGCAAAAGCATCCACCAAACCATCGCGAGTTGAGCGAATCCCACAACGGCGCAAAAATAATCCGTGACGCATTCGGGAAATACTTCTTCAAGGCGGCGAGGTCTATTCGCTTCGAACCCCCGATTGCACGTCCCCCCGAGGCTTTTGGCGATTTGCGAGTGGCAGGGTCCCTGGGATTACTCTCTCTATGCTCCAGCGGCTCCTCGTCCGATGTGAAGCACGAGCCATCTTCATGGAAATACCACATGCCCCCCTTGGGGAAACGGGTCAAGAACTGCCTGACCAGTCGCTGCTCGATCCGCGCCGCTGGATAAGAGCTCCGTAAGGATTTGGTATCAAAAAAGGGTTCGTGTTTCGTTGACAGCGCCAGGATATTCGCTATCCTTCTCGTTTTCCCGGAGAAGTCGCTGAAAATCTCGTCTTCCGTCTCGGCATCGGAGGTGCTGTTTGCGTCAACGAACATCACCCCGCCATCATCCCCCAGATTTAGGCTCTCTCGTATAATGTTGGCAGCCCGTTGAAACGTCCAGCGACGGCCAGTTGATGTCAGATGTTCGTGCTCGCTGCTGCTCTTGCCTGAATGGTAAGTACCCGTGCCCCACTCTGAGGAACTCGTATCCGAAGCTTGCGAGCTCGCTTGCCTGTTTCGACCTGGCGAGGCGGATTTCGCGGACTTCAGCTTTGCCTCTGGTTCAGAGGAACGGTGCAATTTCCGCTCTCTGCTTCCCGTCGAGCAACGCTTGGGGCTCGGACTGCGGGATCTGTGATGAACAGACGGTGCCGGGCTGGTTTCCCTCGATGGCTTTGGACTGGTTGAGGCCCACGGCTCCAAACTCGAGCTCCCTTGCACGAAGGAATTCAACCCCGTCAAAAGCCTCATCAGTCTGTTGCCCTCAAAGGCCTGGCGCGATGTATCGAGGTACTCAATCACCGAGTTGGCGAGAATGCCCAACGTCTCTCTGTGCTGAGCCGTGAGTTGCCTATTCGGTCTCGTGTCAAAGACGTAGAAGGTGCCAATGTTGATTCCCTTTGCCGTGGTCAGGGGCGTGCCCGCGTAATACCGAAAAAAAGGCGGACCAGCAACCATAGGGATCTTTTTGAAAGTCTCGTGCTGTTGAAGATCGTCCACGATGAAGAATGGACGTCTTCCTTCCGTACTCGGAGGCAAAGCGATTGTTCTCTACCGCATTGGGTCATCAGGGGGCATGATTCCATTAACATCAGAAGAACATCTAAAGTCTTCCTTCTTACCTCGCACAATGTTCCGGTCACGGGCCGGTTAGAACACCCCGTCCACAACTTATCACCGTCATCATCGTAGACCGCATTATTCCCCAAGTTCAGTGACTGGGTGGCTTCGGCCACGACGTACAGTGTTTTGCGATCGATCACACTGTGGGGGGTCAGCATGTTTCTCCAGCGAAACAGTGTCGACACATGAGTTCGTCTCGTCAAACAGGTATAAAGTCTACAAGATAGAGCAAAGACAAAAGGCTCAATGTGAGTGGGTGTGGTCTCGAGATACCTGATAATAGCTCGCTGCACGCCCAATTTCACCGCAGCCAGTTGGGCGATCGCCGTAAGGACGATGTTGGGGCTGCAAAGTTTCGCATCGCTCTGGACTGTCGGTATTGCCGCGCAATACGACGGGTTCCACGACAGAAGCGCCGGGTTGTCCGGCTGGAAATAATGATACAGCTCATGGGCGCGATGGTCATCGGCGTGATGATCGGCGAAATTGGTATTTGTCATGTTTCCAAACACACATTGGTCCCAGCGTTCAGAAGGCTGTGCAAGGGTACGAGGTGGGAAGAAGACAGGGAATTTTCCTCTGATGGATCGTAGGCAGAGCAAGTATGGATACCTTAGCTACCTGGGTTAAGATTGAGAGTCAAGTCAGTCGTGCTGGTAGAACCGAATCTGGTGGGGACGGGGGCCCACTGCGGGCTTTTGATGCCTGGGGCATGAGTCAGGCATCCATGACGTCCGGATCAGGGCCCGCTGACAGAAGGCCTGGTATGACCTCATTGGCTTGTGCCTTGGTCCTATCACGTGGACGCACGTTGAAGGACCCAACAGACAGGCCTGGCACCCAATCAGGAAGGACCTCTGCCCACCTCGGGATGGAAAGCTCCATCCCCCGATCAGGACTAGCGCGGGTTCCCGATTTGCCAATCTCCCTTGGAACCCTCCTGATATCGCAGGATCGTCATGAAATTTATCTCACTTTCGCCTCGCATGATGCCGAGTATTTGCAACACCTGAAAGATGGCAAGAAGCCCCCTCTACGATTTCTCGAAATGGCTACCTATGGGCCATGGAAAATCCACCACGCAGAAGCAATGGAACAGTTTGCTCGCATCATTGTTGCGATCGCTTTACTAGCAAGCCATGCAGCATGAAGTCCTGGCTCATACTGCTGCCATACCAGAGGTGTGAGCACGTCTCAGTTACATGATAGATTTCCTTCTGCATTCGGTAAGCTCGTTTCTCGAATCTGGTGTACGTTTCGGGTCTAGATTGTGTGGAATACCAGCGGCTCATACCTGATCTTGAGGAGGTTGTATTGGTTTGGCTTTATGAGACGCGAGGAAAGGGGATAAACTTGCAGACGCAATATGCAGATATCACACAGGGCTTATTCTTTTACTTTTATCTTTCGTGAACACAAATACACAAATGCAGACAATGGTGCGATGTTGAGAGCAAAGCAACTACTGAGTAGTAGGGAAGACATGATCAATAAATAGTCGAGGCAACCGTCACCATCACATTGAGTCGTGTCCATGTTGGCCCCACGACCATTTTTCCTTTTCTTCTGGAGTTTGAAGGTCGAAAATACACTCCAGGGACATTCCAGGGTGCGAAATTGGGCCCCAGGGGGTTCAAACGGGCCTTTGGGAACCATCTCGTCTAAAGTTGACGATATTGGGATGGAATAACGGCAGGAACGCATTGGCATTAGAGGAAGACGATGGCGCAGCAGGAGGACAAGGGAGCAGTGCGCGAGCATGAGGTTTTAGCGGGCGAGCAAAGCGGCAGGAGCTTAGTTACAAAACGGACGTGGATGAGATGCATTTTCATCAGACACTACCTAGGTACTACCTAACTTATTCACACCATCTCAAAATACCTATGATTTAGTATAGGAGCCAGGAAGTGGATCCCGACGTCATTTAAGGTGAAGGGATGAGCAATGATCCTGGGGCTACTCACCCTAGGTAACTGTAAATGGCTGAACAGGACAGATGGGATATAATTTGGCATCCACTTTCTGATGACATTGTAAAATGATCTATAGATCGTATATCCGTCTTTCATAATCATTTGCTCTCCTGTAAAACCAGGACATCACAGGAAAAAGTCTGTCACACAAATCCGCTGATATGTCCAACCAAGAAATGCCAGAGCACTAGAAGTAAATAAGATTGGAAGGAGATAGAGGAGAAAACAGAGAAAAGGATTCAAATTGGGGACGAGCAGGGAAGGGAAGAACTAGAAAAGCTGCAGTCACATGCGCGCAAGCCGAGAAATCATAGATGACTTGAGATGTTATTGTGAGCACGACTTCGATATCAAGGTAGGTGTCAGCGCAGAGACCCTTTCAAATTCTGGTCTGTGCCACCAGCATATGGTTCAACAGGAGCCAATGTAACGTGGAATCTGCAATCAAATAAAGGCTGATATCACCGATGGTGTCATTGTGGATGATCATCTGCCTGTTCCATCGCTCGTTTCGTGGTCTGTCGAGGCAGATCATCCCCTCAACTCACCCGAAGGTCGCAAGCACTTTCTGAATGACGAGCGCTCAAAGGGTTCTAGTGGGCTTGATCTTCCGTCGACAGTGACGTCAATTCAATTTTGCCATGGCCCATCGAGAACAATTGATGCGCTACGCACATGGAGCGTCAATTGAACACAGATGTCAGTGTGTGGCCATGAGAACTCTTCGCCCACGGTGCGATGATTGGCTCTGTGCTTCTTTCTATCGTGTAGTGTTCACCAAGTGATCAACGGCGCGCCAACCTGCCGTTTTCGAATCAATCTTGACGTGTCGATCCATATGGAACTGCCAGGGGGTAGACAAAACAAAATCGTAAACCTACGAATAATGCAGACATCAGACACCTTGCTCGGTAACGAGATCGCTGAAAGCAGAAACATGGACAAATGGACAAGATAAGGTCCAGAAAACCTTCTCATCGGTCGTATACTGTGAATCGCCTTCCGGCATGGTTATAATCGTAATCATCCGCTGCACCAACAGGCGTATACATCTTTGCAGCCGTACTGCGCGCAGGGCTGGCCCATCGTTGCGCTCTCGTATTAAGTCCCGCGCTACTGTAGGATGGTGTACGTTCTGAACCGCTGCTCCCGCTTCCATTACGGCTGCTATTTGCGCTGACACCGCTGTAGCTGCCTCTTCGGACGCGCTCCACCATGCCTGGATCGACGTTTGAACGCACGCGAGGCACATAACTGTCAGCTACGCCAGCTACGTATCGAGAATATGGATGAGCAAGGCCGGGTGTTTCAGGGCTTAGTCCAACAACGGGCGGCTCTTGAAAGAGGTATTCTTTGAATCGAACACACGGGGGGTTTGAATGTTGCACATGTGGCAGTTCGTCGCTATGGATCTTTTGGACTGGTGCTCGTTTGGGGGGTTCCGGCTCGCGCCATCTGCCTGAATTTGACGCATACACTTCGCCGCGGTGAGAGCGCCCCTGCACGGTAGGAGGGCTATTTCGTCGCGGTTTGCGAGAATACGCTGCGTCGTGGGAGTGACGGCGGACAACAGGAATTCGGGGTGGTGATAGATTGCGATGATGCCTGTATCGTTCTTCAAAAACTGGGGGCTCTTGCTCTGCAGCCTCCGAATCTTCAGACGATGCATCAGACGCATGAGAAGTAGACCTCGTGCGCGTGCCCTCCGGATGCGCAACCGTTGATAAACGTCCCCGATCTCGTGGTCTGGTGGAGCGTCCCGGCCAGGGAGGCGGCGTGGGAGCTCTAGGCTCTGAAAAGCCGGACTTGATATCTTCTGCAGTGGGGACGAACTGGAATTCCGTTTCCTGTCTATGTGAGGCAAAACTCGGATACTCCGCGCTGCGACGTCTTCGACGCTGAGTTCGGGATGGCTTATTATTCATACTCTCCGGATCACTTCGTCGATGCGACGAGGTTTGATGGTGGCTTCGTGAGAAATAATCGCCTTCTTCCGGAGGTGCATCTTTGGCACTTGGGTAGAAGTAACGCGCACCAGGCGAAGGATGCGGAGTATTCCGTTTCCAATAGTCGTACTCTAAGCGTCTGCTGACTACTTCATGCCACTCTACCATCTCTGGGTCTGGCTCAGAAGGAAACGCGCTTCTGGGAAGCGTCTTGGGGAAGAATCCCCCGTTGGGATTCGCGATGTCCCATTGCGCGACAGCATTTTGCAGATACTGGGAGTGCTCGTCCGGGTCAAGCAGAAGCTGAATCGTCTGCCATCGGATGAAGCCATGGGGTAACAAGGCTGGGATTGAGGGCGGCTCAAAGGCATTCGTAGTAGGCTGCAGGCTGTGAAAGCATCCCAAAGACTGATAGATGAAAGAGAGCGCTGGTCCTTTGGTTTCAAGAAAAAGAGTGTCATAGTTGCCGCCCACTTTCTTGTAAAAAGTTGCCAGACGCTCGGGGGTAAGACCGTGGGTCCCGCACGAGTCGAAAGTTGTCTAGACAGAAGTGAAGAGAGTCAACATCTTCAATTTGTCTGTAAGATACCAGGGAGTTAAATTGCCGACTTACCATCAACTGTGCAATTCCAAGACATAGCTGCTCCAGCAAAGGTGATGCGCTTTTGTCGGGGTTGATCAACGTGCCCCAGTAGTTAGCACCGAAGTCGTGGGTGGACGACATGGCCAGGCTGAGACAAGTGCCGCGGCGAGTGAGAGCGTGGCATCTAGAGGTGAGGTCCGCCAATTTGACATAGATACAGTCAAGATCTAACTAAATAAGACAAGAAAAGCTTGAAGGAGAAGATGTACTATTTGTACTTTGCCTGGTCGTCGTCTTTGTTTATTGCATCTCATCTCTCAGTAGGCAGAGCCAGGCGGGGTGGTCAGGCACACAACACGATCAGGGAACTAATTTCAAGAGCGGGACTCGGCTGCGGGGACAGCAAACCATGGGTTCATCATTCGGTATCATTATTAGGTTGTCAGATGAAGATTCGCGTGGGATATGGAAGGATCCAATGTCATCTCATCCTTCCAAAGCAGGAGTGGAAAAGAGTCCGATGTCACTTGTCATAGAATCAGTCTCTCATGTGACTAGAGCCAACGATCGCAGTCACGTTCATTGTCATGATTATCAGCAGTCGTCAGGCTGGCTGCCTGAGGCGGTCTGTCTCCCTTTCCCACGTGCAAGGCAGCTAGTTATATTTAGCTCAACATCTGCCTGCTCACTATGGATTCTCAGACTCCCGTTGAGTCAACATGATTAGCGGCGGGACTCAGAGTCATGTTGCAAGGAACACAGGATATGCTCTGGTTGCATCACTGGGCTAGAGTTATACATGAATATATGCTCTCAGCTTTGCAGAAAACCTGTTGCTACATACATACTAGTACTTCCAGTAAGTTATTGTATGGCCAAAATCTTCAAGAATCTTTGATGATAAGACATTCAGACTTTTCCTTGGTTCCATGGATCTTACTGCTTGGACGTGGACTTCCTACTATGAAATGCGACGTCCTGAGGAAGCATCAACATGATGCCTTAGTTTCCGCTGGTATGCTGTACTTAATCGTGCATTTTCCGGTGATAGATCGATGCGTGTCCGTCCCCGGAATTTCATAGTTTCCTATCTGTATGCCAAGCTCGATCCTCGTAGTTTAACGCAGGTGATGTCTTCGATTGAGTTTGGGGAGGATTGAGCCGTTGCAACCAAGCATCAAGGGATGGAAAAGGAATCTAAGTACGTACTCCATATCCAGAAGCAATAACTGTGGACTATGCACTGGACATCGGTCTTCAGTAGCTGGTACTTTGGATACATACCGAGAGTGCTGTTACGTAGCTGTCTTCTAACCTGCCGATCCCATTCTTTTAAGTACAAAAGTTATTTGGCAGAAGTCACCTTACTTGCTGTTCATATGGAGGACCTCAACGCAAAAGTTGGATCTTCATTCCACAGCGGAGCTCGCGAAATAGGCATTTGATGAAGGTACTTGTGTTTCATCTTCAAACCTCTCGGGGGGCCCCACTGTACATATATGAAGGTCCAAGGACGCGGTTTCAAAGCGGATCTGGAACTGATTCATCTGAATCCATATCCTCGATGTCCCGTTCCCAAAAACAGATCCACTACTACTACTTCTACACTACAATATGGTTGAAGCCTTTCATCTTTGGGATTATTTATCCGTGCAAGTCGCAAGATTTTGACTTGAAGCGCCAGGTTTCCATTAAGACGAATTTTTCATTGCAGTAATTTCTATGTACGGTGAAGGCGCCTTCATGTAGCTTCGTGGTGGTACAAATGTGAAAAGAAGCGCAGACTGTCCAGAGGCGAGTCCAGAATGCATTCTTGATTGGCTGATGTATATTGTGATACAGCGAATCCTCAATCTTCAGGTGCTCCTATCCAATGGATCTATATTAGCAACCCACCCACCCAGGAGCACAGAAGTTCAATTGGCTCTACATCTTCAATATCTAGCAAATGGGACGAGCTTTAAGCCTCTAACAATGGTGTAGATGAGAGGTGGATCTCCTCTTGACCTTAACCACTGCAATTGTTTGTCATTCTTCCCGATGGGGCATTCTGGACCAATTCTTGGAAGCTGTGGAACACTGGCATTCCACATTTAGCAAATATGCAGGGAAAACCTTGTAATAATTACTCAATAATAGCTGTCATTTCACAGAGCTGGTTTTCCATCTGCTGCTCTTGTCCCTTTCACACTATCTTTTCCCCTCATGCAGGGCAATTCACACACACAATTGACCAGTCATTCTTTTGCTTCATTTCTTCCTTCACTCGACTGTCTTCCCTGAACCATCTGTGGCTTTCATTTACTTTTGTAGAATTGTTCTGTATCTTGTTTCTTCTCTTCTCCTTCCTCTGTCTACCTTCTAAACAACTTATCAAATTACGGTTACACAAGTCTATCTACTCATAGACTGTAAACGAGATGGCTAGTGTCAGAGATCCCACCTTTTGGAAACGTTTCTCCCTCGCAGTCCATATGGACGAGCAGGCAAAGTCATCTTCGGAAGCCAAAGAAGCGAATTATTTTTCGTATGTACCCTCTCGAGACTTATACCGGCATAAGAACGTTCCGCTGACAGTTCCAACCTCTAATAGCGATCATTGGATCCGGAGGGAACGCCAGAAGAGAAAAAAGAGTTGCATCTGCGGCTTCTTCATTGCATTCTGCATCATCCTGTTTGTGACCGCTATCGTGGTGGCTCTGTGGTGGTTCAGCTCTCACAACTGGTTGCGCCATACGAATTGACACGGACTCCTTCCGACGCTTTTGATACTTGTTCAGCTAACAGCTTCAGACCGAGATGGTTTGACGAAGTATGTGCTGGTACACCTCGTCAGACTTCTCGGATGGAAAGTTCCTTCGTCATATCGCCAATCATCATTCAGTCATGTCCAACCGAAAGACTGCAGTACGTGTCTGGATACGATGCGAACGTTTGAAACACCAACTTGATGATACCGAATCTGAAGACAACATTCCAAGATGGACGATGGGGTTGGCGAGCAATTTCGACAACCCTGCTTATGCACCTGGAAGAGCGGCAAAGCAGTGCTGTGGGCATCGGTCGCGATATCTCGGAGCAGCATGAATTTCTGCCAGTTCAAAATCCCGGCATGGAGCTGGAGGCATTGGACACAATTCGCGCACGTTTACTATGAGGATGTCCCTGACTTCGTGATGGCATTCCCGCACTTTCAGGTGTCTATGCAAGGTGTGAAGGCGGGCGCGTCAACCTCAGCGTATCAGCTTGACGACGGGTTTCAAGCGACGGATAGTATTTGAGATGGCCCAACTACAGCAACGGCTTCTCATGCGCTGTGGACCGGACCACAGGCAATATCGCGACTTTGAAAATATGGCCAAAGAGACGCGATGATCCCCGGAAGTTACGCCGAAAAGTCGGCTTGTAGCCGTCTGTGAAATGGCGATCTGGGTTCTGCTGATGGTCGACTTGGCCACACTCTATTCCGACATTGCGCATAACGTCTCTGCGTGACAAATCATTCCCGCTTCGGCACGATGAATTCAGACATTCGAGGAGTCACCAGTGGATGTCCAACTCAGACTCGACAACATCGATGGACCAACCACCAGACGCTCGAACGAATGGCTTGTGAATGACTGTCAACAGCCTCTTACGGGACGAGCCGGCACTTCAGCGGCGCGTAATCAACAACAACGAGAAGACATGATGCGAATGGGGAATTACGGGAGAAATAAAGATGAAAAGGAAAAGACGAGTAGATCTGCTTCACAAGGCAGCTCATTGAGATGCGAGGAAGTCTGATCTCGAAGTCACAATCTTCTTTGCTGAGAGATCTGGAGATGACGCAGTCGCATGGACCTTCCAAATGAAGCATGGCTGGATCGGTCCTGCCAGCCTCGGGAAACAGCTTATCAGTCACGTGGTGCGTATGATATCGGACATCTCCCCGACGCAATCAACGCTTTATGGTGCATTAAATTGAGGTATTGTTGTGATAAGTACAGTATTAAGTTAGCTTTGAGTACTAGATCACGACACATACAGTCCCTATTGTTAAGTTAGCAGTACGGGTTAAGAAACATTGACATCCTCAGCGGAGATACCTGTCGGTGGCTGAGGATCGCTTATCGGCGGAGAAGGCGCTGTTTCCGTGCCTTAGTGCCTTATCTCTTATCGCCCTCTCCTTCCCCGCATCAGTCAATTCGGTGCAACAACACGAGCAGTCTAAAAGGGAGCTTCTCCCGGCCAAAGCTTCTTTTGTTCTTTTCCCCTTCTTCTTCTTCTTCGTCAGTGCTAAGGCTGGCGTCGTGTTCACGATGTTCCCTCCATTCGACTATTTCACGTATCTCCGCGTCCGGTAAGAGTGTCTCTAGTTATTCCAGTATGCTGACAGTAGCCTACTGCGGCATTTATCAAACGACATTCATTCTAAACTCACGGTGAACAGAGACCTCAAGAGAAAAGAACGGATCAACCGTTTCTCCTCTCTGAGCCCCGACTACCACGCCCCCTTCAATGCATTTGACAAGACCATCGTCAACAAGCCAATAGAAGAGCTGGTGCAAGAGGTCCAAAACAAGTCGCTCTCCGCGCTTGACGTTCTCCGCACCTACGGCAAGGTTGCTGTCAAGGCACATGAGAAGACGAACTGTATTACCGAGCTGCTTCTCCCCGAAGCAGAGACATGGGCTCAGACAGAAGTAAATCTGAAGGGTCCCTTGGCTGGTGTGCCTGTGTCTCTGAAGGACTCGGTGCAGGTCAAGGGCTTTGATATTTCTCTTGGATACTCCCGTCTTGCGGGGAAGCCGTACAAGGAGGATGGGCCTATGGTGAAGTTGTTGAAGGATGCTGGTTAGTTCCTTGACATTTCATTCTTCATTTTCCACCATGAAATATCAAGATCAATGGGCTGACTTGCTTGCTCAGGTGCCGTTCCGTACGCCAAGACCGCATTACCGGTCACTCTCTTGTCCTTTGAATCTGCGAATGGCCTCTGGGGTCGTTGCAGCAATCCCCATGTTCCAGAGTATTCCCCCGGTGGCTCCACTGGCGGAGAGGCAGCCCTGCTCGCGCTAGGCGGTCGTATCGGCATTGGATCGGATGTTGCAGGTTCCGTCCGTGTGCCTGCTGCATGGAGCGGTATCTACTCGCTCCGCTGCAGTACCGGTCGCTGGCCCAAAGTCGGCGTCAACACAAGCATGCCGGGCCAAGAAGGAGTTGCTAGCGTCTTCAGCCCTATGGCTCGCACCTTGAACGATCTTACATACTTCACTCGTGCCATTATCGGCATGCAGCCTTGGAAATACGATTATACCGTCCATCCAATTTCCTGGCGCGAGGATGAAATGAAGGAAGCCCAGGGAAAGAAATTGAAGATTGGCCTGATGACCAGTGATGGTATGACCCTTCTTCCCTCACTTCCACATATTTTTACCTTACTCCAACACTTTATATAGGAGTCGTCCCTCCCACCCCAGCCATCGAGCGCGCCCTCTCCACCACCGTCGCCGCTCTCACCGCAGCCGGCCACACCGTCGTTGAAATCACACCCCCGGCAACAGCGGACCCCTTCACCGGCCTCGTTCTCGCCTCCCAACTCCTCAACTCCGACGGCTGCGTCACCTTCAACTCCCACCTCCGCACCTTCGAGCCCTCCGACCCGGGCGCAGACCAACTCACCCGCATCGCGAACCTCCCCCGCCCAATCCGCTACCTCTACTACCTCTACATCCGCTACATCAAGCGCGACGCCAAATGGGCCACCCTAATCCGCGGGTTCGGCCCCAAATCCGCCGCCTCGCAATGGAAGCTCGTCGCGAAGCGCGAATCCTTCCGCGCAACGTGGCATCAATGGTGGGATGATGAGACGCAACGGTACGATTTCATCCTGTGTCCCGTGAACGCGACGCCGGCGCTGCTGCACAAGGCGATGCGTGATGCGGTCTCGTCGTGCGGGTATACGTTCCTCTGGAACTTGTTGGATTATTCGGCGGGTGTGCTGCCGGTGGGACATGTCGATAAGGTTAAGGATGCGCTTGTGGCGCCGTATAAGACGACTTTAAAGAAGTTGGGATGTAATAATGCGGTTGCGCGTGGAGCGTGGATGCATTATGATGCGGCGAAGATGGCAGGCCTTCCTACTGCGGTGCAGGTGGTTGGGAGACGGTGGCAGGAGGAGAAGGTTCTGGGGTACATGGCGGCTGTGGAGAGTGCGTTGGAGATGTATGCAGAGGGGGGGAAGTATTCACTGATTGAGATTGATTAAGTCAGATTGAGTGGAAAGGTCTGGGTCTGTCCGTTGGTGAGAGTTACAGCTTCAAAGGTAAGGTCAGAGAATTTCGAGATTGTCTATTAGGACTTGAACTTGATTTGCATGTTAAGCATGGGATTGACCTGTATAGGATAGTGCTTGCCCATATTATAGTAACTAATCGAAACTTCCTGAGCAGAATGATGATGAAGTCTAATTTCTAACTTATACATATGTAATTACTAAACTATGCACTACTCCAGTAATTTAGAAGTGTAGCAATGACTCCATGATGTAAACTAGTAGCTTTGAATGAGAAATCATAATAATAAGCGAGGAGAAGATATAACAATAGAGAAAATCCCATAATCTCTAATAAATAGGAGGTATAATCTATAACCCTCGAATATGAGCTATATACAGCTAGCTACTGGATAATGGAGAGAACAAGTGGTTAGCTTTCAGCTCATCGAGGCACTTGACTGTCCTCTCCAATCGGCCAGCGACTGCGATGTCAGCTGCGCATCTTCCAGATTTCGACGCTGCGTTTTCAGCGGATTGCCACAACGCGTCAATGAGGTCGGAGACTTTTTCAGACGTGCTGTCATTCTCTGAGATTTTCTCCAAAAGGCGCTCCACGCTTTGGACGATTCTCTCCAGACTGACGCCGTCCGCTCTTGCGCAGATTGGAGGGATGAGTTGTACCAAGCGCGCAGAAAATGCGTCCATCCCAGATTCGATTCGTTCTGAGACGACCTTGTTGATGATGATGTCGACAGCCGTGTCTTGAACAAGATCTTGTGCATAGGCCCAATCGAGAAGCACTTCAGCTACATCCGCATCATCCTGCGCAACAGCTGTTTGAAACACACTCTCCCAAGCCTTTCTGTCGTCAGGCTGTATTGCGCCTTGTTCGAGTAAGAATTGGACAACCGCTAAGAACCCGCGCTCGGCGGCCATTGGGAGGGATAGCTTTGACAACATCGCTCCGGCTTTTCGCAGCATCTTAATGTTAGCCAAGTCCCCATTCCCTATAGCCAGGTCAAGGAAGCTTGATGGGTTTTAGGTCCTGCTCAAGCAGCAACTTGACGATCTCGTCTCCGCGATGCTTGATCGCCAGCTTGAGCAATTCCTCAGTGGGCTTGACGCCGCTTTGGATGATGGCTCGAGTGGTTTCCAAATTTCCATCCTTGATTACCTTTTTTAGATAATCTCTTCCAAGCTCAGGTGATTCCCGAAGGAGAATGTCGACGATTGCCGAATGGCCAACCGTTACAGCGGCCCTATTCTTCTGTAGTTGGTTTCTCCCCCAATTTAAGAAGCAGTTCGACAATGAAGGCATCACCACTCCTGCAAGCGGCTTCTAGAGAAGTGGACTTGGACCTGGATCGTCTTTCATCATTCGTGCCATTCAACTTCGCCCCGTGCTTCAACAGAGTGACCAAGTAGTATGGCTTGATTCAGTGCTGAAGTGCCTTTTTGTTTGGTATCAGGGCTGACACCCTTCAACAAGCATTCCTTTACTGTGCGAACATTGCCATACAGCACTGCATCCATAAAGCGTCTCTGCAAGTTGTCGTCAGAATCATCATAGAATTTCCAGTCTTCATGTGCCCGACCTAAAATGGCAAAGCATATCTCTTCCTGATGGCGGCTGATATGATGGGCTGCAGGAAGGGCCACCATGTCTGAATTCTTTCGTACAAAAAGAGCACTTTTTCCGCGTTGGTACCGTCAAGGATGTGACGCGAGACTTTCTGTCAATAGAGGCTTTGAAGCTTCTTGTTGTACACGCTGGGCTACCTTCTGGCGATGTTTCTGACGCTCATGAGCCAGCCAAGCTCGCCGGGTAGTGTACGTCTTCTCTGGCGTCGCACAATCCTCATATGTACATACATATGGACGGAGGTCACGCAGAGCGTGCTTTCTAGTAGTGAGAACTGCGGTTAAATGAGGCGCTATCATTGGGGCTGCCGCATTCCAACTTACTTCCACTCCGACTGGCGCAAAGCGCGGACGGGCTTCCCACATATATCACAGACAAATGAGGTCTCGGTGCCCAGTTCCACTGGGGGCGGGGGTAAAAGCCTGCAGGTCAGACTATATCTTGATCGAAAGGATGAGGACGTTGAGACACTTTTGCCAATCACAGAGCGAAAGTCTACCCTGTCTTGAAGGGAGCTATTCCGACTAGACGATCTGGAGGCTGAGGAGCGAGGGCCACGCTCTCGTGGCTCTCCAGTCCAGTATGAAACAGGCTGCGTTATTGGCGACTTCTCCTCTGTGATTAAAAGTTCGCGTTCTAAGTAGAACTCCAGGCTCGAACCAGAATCTTCTTTGTCTAAGCTCAACTCTTCGCATTGCTTTCCCAAGTGAGTGGAGAGACCAGCCTTTAATTTCTCCAATGCCGAGTGGGAAGCCATATTGATGTCTCTCATGCGTTGGGAGCGGGTCTTTGTAGCAGTGTTTCTGCGCGTCATGAAATCAATATCAATGGCAAGGGGACTCGTCGAGTTCAGTCGGTCCGTTATTGGAACCTTTAACCTGAGAAGGTCAGCAGTCTCCTCAAGTATAGAATTGCCTTCGACAAGGGGTTTGGGAGCTATCGGTTTTGCCGACGGCAGAACTACAGAGTTCGCTGTCAGGGCTTGCAAGCGTGCCTGCCCGATCCTCTCGACACGTCGGATATTTGCCTCTGCCAGACGAACAGACGACACAGCAGGTATTCTGGTATTGATGGAAACTTGTCCCGGATATTTCGGTAGAATATCTGAGCAGAAAAATGCAAGTCCCCGTCTTTGTGCTGATTCCCTATGTTCTGTGGACTCTCTATAGCCTCGTCCTTGCTTTCAACAAGCTGTACATTCCGAAAATACTTGATACCCTTTCCATCTCGGCTCGCAGCAGAGGAAGTTGCGGGGCTTCCGGTTGGCTGTTCGGTAAGTGAAGTAGGAACGTCCTCAATTCTGGTTTGCTAATGCGCTCAAGCCACAATTGTAGAGGTGGTGGATCTTCTTTCTCCGGTAATATGGGTGTCTTCGGGGCTGCGTCGTGAGCAATTCCATCGCTAGAGTCGCGATTCTCTCGGAAGGCCTCACTCCCGGGTTGACTCGCCTGTCTATGTGAGATATCCTCTTGTCTTGAGTTGTTCCCCTTGCTCATCATGGAGGCGTGATTCGGCTCAAACACATCCTGCGCTTGTCTCATATCGCCTTCGATTGCTTCTCCATCATCTCGTTGAGTCGATTCGGATATATTGCGTTTGGCCACATTATGGCTCTCTTGCTCCACACATTCCACTTGATGAAGCTGTGTCTCGTAATCCTCGTAGTCGAGAGGTACAATCCTAGGACCGAATACTCGAGTATTCCTCTTCGATCTGTCTCCGCTCAACCTCTTGGGCCTCCTCCTCCAGTTGAGGCCACATCGCGCCGTTGGGTGCGGGAAGGAGCGGATAACTCGTCAATCCGCACGCAGGGTTGGAACTATATCGAGGTCCCTGGGTAGGCACCATCAAACCGGGAACCAAATAGATTCAACATACCAGATTGTTGCACCAATTCTGTCGGGTCGAGACGTGCGCTTCCCCCCACAGCCTGGCCGAGGGCATGCTCCGTCTCCCAGTTGGGGAACAGTGACAACCATAGACATCACGACAGACGATCCAGCTTTAACCAAGTGCCATTGATCCTTGTCAATTCCCTGCGTTGGCTTTGTTGAGAAGTGCAGGCGATAATGTTTCTTGGCCACTTCAACTGCGCCAGGAAACCCTTCGAATGAAGTGTGAATGTAGTTCTCAAATCGCTGAAACAAAAACGTCAGATTGGAACATACAACAGTACTCCCAGACATACCTCCCATTGGCAGAAGTAATCCCAGTTCAATGGACATGTTCTAATGCGTCTTCGAAATAGACAAACGAGTCAGGTGGAGCTTCCGGTGATCTGGGAATGGCATTCTGTCCCTGATAAAGCACCGAGCACAGAACTGAATAGAACTTCATGTTGCTTTGGACGAGTTTCTCGATGGAACTTTGCACATCCGCAGGGAACCTGGTCATGAAATTTGTCAGTTGTCCCGGCAGACCACGATAACTGATGAGGAAGTTTTGAATCGATTCGGTCGTGGATTTGAGATCGTCCAGAACACTGCTGGTGTCATTGCGAAAATTCCGGATGTCGTCTTCGATGCCGGAGAGGCTTTGCGCCACAGTCGACTGCATTGATGAAATGTTGCACTTGACTTCGTGAACGTCATTTCTGGCATCTCGAGCTTCATGTTCCATGCGAAAGAGCTGCGAGCGCAGATAGATGTCCTGCTTTTGCTGCTTATCGACTAGTCGATACACCTTCCCTATTAAACATTCGTCAAGCGCGAGTACGCACGAGGAGAAATGAAATCGAACTATGCTTACGAGGCATGGAGATTCAAAAGCAGCTGTATGCTTGCCAGTTTCGAAGACATTACAGCGCGAAACTTTGTCACCTCCTCAGACATTCTGAGAGCCCAATCTACCTTTCGAGGTGCTGCATGGAGGATCGACTTCGGAGCTGCTTGTTTGAGTGACTTGTAATGCTGCAGCTTCGCGTGGAACTGTTCGAAATGGACGATACTGCTTCGCGCCATAACGTGAATTGCACCGATGTGGACCGCATTGCTGCTCGTTGGTTGGAGGTTTTGCAGTTTCTCCAGCGTGTTTCGATAGATCTGGAGTTCGGCAATGAGTTGGCCATATTCGTCTGCTGCCCCGCCTACATCTTTCAGGGCGTTGCAGATCTGAAGTATGAGTGCTATCCAAGATGTCAGCAGACATCGTGGACCAGAGTGTGAAGGATGTTACAAATAACGGAGATGAAATCTCCAACAGAACCAAATGACGGAGACCACATCTTGAGAAACCGTGAAGTGTCATTAATATGGAATGGATTTGAATCATGCTGTGAAGACATGAACCATTTGAACACGAGATCAAGACGAGGCTGAGCGACAGGGATCGCATGTCCTCTGCTATTAGCCTTGCTGCTCCCCCGCTAAGGTTGCATGTCGAGGCTGGAGAGTAAATTCAGCCTCTGATGGGAGAATGTGAAGAGTTTGACTCCAGTGCTCAATCTGCAATCCCATTGATAGCATGCAAGGGCAGTGTTCTTGCTACCTCAAGAGGCGGGGAGAGTGTCGCGTTCAACGAGACTCTGCAGTAGACTTGGAAGATAACACTTCAACAAAATGATTGTGAGCACCTCCCGTTTACAAAGGAAGAAAACTCGCCCAGTCATTGTATCTGATCCTGATTGACGTATTTTAGGAATTTTGCAATCTTTCCATCTAGAAAGCATAGATATCTGGTGTAGTATGAATTCGTTTACTTTTGTGTATCCCGACTCTCGCCCTTTGTGCCTTTCTTGATGACGTACGACAATTCCAGCATGCTGAAACCGCGAAGTGAATCCCAACAACCAACACTTCCTCTCGCACATCTATACCCGAGAATATTGGCCCTCGAATAATTAGATACTCTGACGCCATTCTTGACTCAGTTTTTGTATAACATACGCCCACGGCCATCCGTTCTCCGCTTCCGTCTGTCGAACGAGATCTAGGATGGTGTTTTGTGCGATCGGATCCTGGATCCAGGAACTGCCTAATGCAGCTGCCGTTAATTGACCAGAATTTTCCATAGTAAGTCTAGAATATAATTGGCAGACAAGACTTGCGAATTGGGGGAGATCGTACAAGCACAAAGTGCATGGCAAGCCATGGTGCGTGCGGACGGATCATCGGTCGAAAGAGCAATCCCGAAGAGTATCGCAAGGTTTTCTCTAACTTCTTCCTAGTGTGACTGTCAGCGTGACTTGTTCTTCATGAAATGCGAGCTCGGGGTGTCGATTTGTATGAAGAAAGTTCGACTACCAACCTTTATTCTTCTGATATTTGGTCCCGAGTCAGGACTCATGTTCATCAGTTCGAGATCACGCTTGTGTAGGAGCACCTTTGCCATGCATATGTGCTGAATTGCAAACGCTGTGTCCAGTGAGTAACGAATGCGGAAAACTACCTGGGGAGAGACAAAATACTTACAATGCCATGAGTTCATGAACCACACGATCGGAAATGCTTTCGCTCTCCGCAAATCGGCTGGGGCAAAGTGTAGCGGCTTGAAGGAATCAGGCCGTTCCGCCTCCCAGGCGCAAATCCTCTGTTTCAATGCATCGGCATCAATCAAGGGAATGTCACTTTCATGCTTAGTGCCCAAGCAGAAATTGACCGTTCCTGCGAGCAGCCAAATTGCTTTGTGAGTCCAGTCGCGATCGGTTAGGACAACGGACGTGCTCTCCCAAAACTGGCGGAGTTTCTGATCGAACGGTGCAAAGGTCAGTCGCAGGGTATTCTGGTAAGCCAAAGCGAACTGAATGTCTTGAATCACGAACGCCCAAAACGATGCTTCCGCGAGTCCACCGGAAACGGCGCAGTCCAAACGCGAGCTGATATAAACGGATCCTGCGAGAAGATGTCGTTGCTGGTCATTCAATGGCGTATGAGCTGCGCAATTCGAGATTAGCAAGCGGTGAAGTCACATTCTCATTGACGAAGATATTTGAGCTTACATGATAATTGTTCGAAAAAGCGAAGGATGACAGCTGACGCCAAGAGAATCTCAATGCTGGTCTTGAAACGGGACCCCTCAAGCAACGGAAGAAGAATCGCAATACATCGCTCATGGTACTCGTCCGCGGTATGAGCAGGGATTGAGTTCATCGTGCGGGACAGATGACGGGCTGATACCGCAAGGCAGGCATATAATAAAAGCGGACAAGACGGAGCCCTTTCGACCACATCCACCGAAAAATGTCTCTCAGGATCGCAGACGTCCAACTAAGCGTCGTGGGTTCTATCAGCCACGTTCACCAAGTTCAGAGAAACGGAACAACGTGATCGTACCCAAGGACCGAGAACCTGACGAAAATGTCGGAGAAAGAAGGCCTCGTTCGGGTTGCTGACTTGTTGATGACCAACGAGGGAGTCTGGAGGGAAAAGGACGCTGGCAGACCCGGACTGTACCCCAACTTGTGCGACAACATCGCTGGGGGGAAACTGCGGCGTCACGTCATTCGGCGTCATTGACAGAGGTGACGTAGCGAGGTTGACCGAGGAGTGGCTTTCGGAGGCTGCTCTGGCAGGCATGGGCGAGTTCCCAACTGATACCACCTCATAATCGGCAGCAGTCCGACCAGTCTCATCTTCAAATGCCACTGTTGATGATAGTTGATGAGCCAGTTGCTACTGGCTGATATGGGGCAATGAAAGGAATCCCACCTTGGACCGGCATCTGCACCCAGATCTGGTCATCAGGAAAGGCCAGATCACTCTCCCCGTATCGAGGAGGTCCCTTGGCCCGCAACGACGGGTTCTGGCCGTGCCGGAAAGAGAACTCTTCCAGTCTGGCAGGCGCAGGCACACACTGCCGTCCCGATCTCTGACAGCGTAGACATTCGGCGCCCGTCTTGTCACCTAGAACCGATGAGCATATGTGGACGACGCAAGATGCAGGAAGGACTATCTCGAATAGGGGCGAAGCAGAGATACATTTCAGATGGCGCTGACGGCAGGTGAGACTGGAGATAAATGACAGAATAGATCAGTATCTGGTTGGAGGCACGCCAGAAGCAGCTTGACGGAATTGAAGAAGGGAAGAGAAACACGGGGCTGAGAAGAGACTCCTAACACCTGGACCATTCTAACCGAGAGACTGGGGCGGGAAAAAAAGGGGGGAAGGACAGAGTCTCAAGGCGGCTTGGACTTACCATCCCCTCATCACGGTGTATTGCTTGTCACCGAGCTGGAAGTGAAATAGCCATGGATTATGGACACGGTCATCGAACAGGCAGAGACAAAACGGAAGAATTTCAGCTGCTTTGGAGGTATAAAACGAGAAGCAGGGTTACAACAGACTGCAGTAAGTAGTACTACTGTCAAAACTCCCCTAGGTATTTTGCAGCAGGCTTATAAGCATTCCACATTGCAGTGTAATGGGGACTAACGGCTGGTGAGCAGCAATAAAGCTTCATCAGATGGAGTTAGACCGCCAATGATATGGTTCTGTTAACGAGAGTAGTAGTGTGAATCTGGCCTGGACCACTTGGACAGGGCCAGGATCCTTCTCTTTGCAGATGATGCAGCCATAAATGGATAGACAGAGGGTCAGAGACATAATGCTCGACATTTGATTCCCCGTATTAATATCTGCTAGTCGCGATAACCATGATCTTTGTTCTGTGAGCCGCTCTTTTTTTTATTTCTTTTTCTGTTTTCTTCTCTCCAATCTGCCGGATGGCAACCTTATGTTATCACCGGTGAATTATCGGAAACAGTCAGAAGGCTAGCTGGCTAAAATGCTAAATCGACGTGTTTTCAGTTCCCAGGGAAGTCCAATTTAAGGCGTATTATGTACTTTGAAGTCTTGGATCCTTTTTGCGGGATGGAACCTTAGAGGAAGGTTCAGGAACCCGTCCGAGAGGACGGAGAAGAAGGGCCCCCTTCTGCTTTTTTTCTTTCAGGAACAGGGAAGACAAGAAGACGAAGCACCACGAGGGTCTGTTGATGGAGACCTTTTATCTGCCGGACCCTATCTCTAACTTACTGGGCTTCACGCGAGGCCCCCGCGCATCTTCTGCATCATCCCGCTCTCATGAGACACTCCTGGTACAGCAAAAGACCGTGTCTAACACTGTTTTCGTGATTAATAATGTTGGGCTGCGCTGCGTCGCCGGAGTATACTTCCTTTGGACCATAATTGGTGAAGGAGTCACTCCTGGCCCACATCAATCTCTTGATCAAAACTCTATACCCGAGAAACAAGGACGGCGCTCGGATGCAACAATCACACACGGAGAGATACATGCACAGGAGTTCTGCTGGTTCCGATGCCATGTTACCAGATGGTAGAGGAGTTACCATGAATTCGAATCGAGCCGAATCCTCTGTTCCTGCAAGATATCTATCTATACAGAGTCTCCTGGACTTCTGCATCCCGGTATATGATGGTCACTGCCGGGGACTTTTGACATCCCCCGTCTATCAGTTAAGCTCCGGGGTTAATCTGATTTCAAACCAACGAAGCTCGTATGTAGTCCCACCGAGTGTTTCTGAGAAGCTTGCTCAACAAGCCGTTATTATTCCCGACTCAGCCAGTCTTCTGGAGTGCCCCATTGGCGGACTCACATCTTCCCTCAGCACACATTATTCCTCCGCAGTTCAATAGTCGATTCTGCGGGCAGCTTGTTGCATTATTTCAAGAGCTCCGGACCAGAACCAGGTTGAATTGCCTTGTCAATGCTGCCTGTGGCCTTCTGTGTGGGAGTAACCAGCGTAAACACTGCATGAATGAGTACTAGTGTACGAGAAAGTCAGACAGCATAAGTGGAAGCTATTCCAGAAAGTAAAAGTTTATCTAGTCCAGTCGGAAGACCTCCTATGTGTTTGAGGCTTTGAACCAGTTCTGATGGGTGCTATGGGGGCTAGGCTATGTTGCAACTTGCACGATATCCAAGTGCAAACCAGATGAGCGTTCTAGACAAAGATATGTTATCGTCCTACTAAATAACCACTCGATAGCTTCGAATCTAACCAGGAATTTTAAGATTCGAGTCCAGTTTTCGAGGATGGCACTCGGCTTCTCCCCCTTTTCATCCTGATATTCATTGCCAGTATATCCCTCACGTGCACAGAGATTGAGTGTCAGCTTTTAGTGCAAAGTATAGCGTACTTAGGCTAGGAGATCCAAGAAGAATATATATAGAGAAGATGGTAAAAATTTTATTTGTCTATAAGTTATCCCAAAGAAATTATTGCACATGATCGTCCTAGTAGTATTTCTCTTGTTTAACTATAGCCTAATCCGGAAGAACTGACGCCTTGATGTTGTATATTATTGCAATTTGCTGAAGCATCAGCACTTACTGAGTGCTTAAAGTACTACCCCCCAACGGTATCACCATTATTCCTTTTAGCTAGACTGCAGCATTCAACTAGTGAACAATATGTTCGATAGGCCATATAGCCTTATTACTATTATTTTTGTTCGTTCTATGGTCCAATCGTTGGTCATATACATTGATAAGCTGAAATCTTACCAATCAACCAGAAAGAGTGCCATGGCGCTCGGTGCAGTTCTTTAGTCATATCCCAAGATCCATAACTACGGCATCATGCTCAGGTTGACATACATTATGACTAACTTATCAGTTAGCAGCTGAGTAACTAATGATAAATACATGATACTCGTATGGGACAGTTGTTGAGTCACATGACTGCTTATCATCTCCGCGCGACGTCATTAGTTCCCAGTCCGAATTAACTAATCATGTCTTATCGTCCAAGGTTGCTCTGTGCCTTGCGAGCTGCAGCTGAAGACACGGAGAAGACAGACAGCTGAGATAAGGCACGACTTTGATTCCTCAAATTCCGAAAGCCATCGTGCAGTCTATCACTCCTTTCTGAATCCAAATTGCAGTGAATTGCAGTGATCTGGTTGTCTTCCATGCATCCTGGTGCTTACTTGCGTCTGCCATCTGCCTTGTTTTTCCAGGATCTAGTCCGTACTCCGTAATTAATCTATCTGAGCTGGCTTGGCTCTTGCCGTGCGCTTGCACTGGGCCATGACAGTCAAGTCTTCTCTCTCGTTTCCAGTTTGACTTCTCAGGCATTCGCATCCCATCCAGCACGAGCCAAACCATTCATTGCTTTAGCTCTCGTTTATGCTCTTTGCCCAACAACCCCATCGCAGTCCCACGGCTTGACCCAAAGCTACCTTGCTGCTGGGCATGCCGAGTGGATGATTGACCCTGCCACTTTGCGCCTATCAACCACCATCATCTCTTCTGTCGCAGAACTACTATGTCGTTACCTCGTATCTCCTACTTGGAGTCATGGCAGCACAATCCGGCGGCATTCCGCCGTCAGCGATATCAAGATCAGCAATCATCCGTGGTCAACTCAGATGAAGAGGACGAAATACATCAGGAACTTCCTGAGCCATCCCTGTCATCGTCGTTCCCATCGACGTTCAGCCATCATTCGCTTAGGCATCGACTGAGCTTCAATCCGTACGCTGGGCCGGGATGGAGTCGGGCTTCTATCGAGGATGCCACTGATGATCGACGATCGCTGCTGGGAATTGCCAAGGATGGTTATGCTGAAAATAACAATCGCAGCATCGACAATGCCGGAGAACCGTCGGAGCCGCAAGTTCTTGTGTTCAAAGAGCCGAAGTGGGCTGTTCCTGAGACCACGGCTGCTTATGAAGTGAGCAGAGGGAAGAGAATTGGTAAGTTCGATCTTTGCATTTAATGAAAGACATGCGGACTTATTTTGTACAACAGCCCAGGTCTGTATCGCGGTGGTGTATTGCTTCTTAGCAGCAGGGATTGTGTTTGGATTCGCTGCAATCAAACCAGTGCTTATCAAAGAAGGTGTGTATCGCAACCTGTGCTCTCGCGAGGAGCTTGATGAGCACGTCAATGTCTGCTATGGCCAGGAGATCCGGTATGCTCTCCTTCAATGTCAGCCATGATCCTACAGCATCTGACCGCGCTGCTCAGTCTTAACCTCATGTTCACAATAGCTGCCGTTGCAACTAATGTCTCTGCTCTACCTGTCGGAACAATATTGGATACATACGGTCCCAGAGTCAGCGGCATCATCGGCAGTATCTGTCTGGGTCTGGGAGCGTTGCTTTTTGGATTCGCGCGGGATCTCCCCTTCGACGCCTATATTCCAGGCTACTTCTTCCTGTCGCTGGGCGGACCATTTGTCTTCATCTCGTCCTTCCATCTGTCCAACACGTTCCCCACGCGATCAGGGTTGATCCTGTCCATGCTGACTGGTGCATTTGATGCGTCCAGCGCACTGTTTCTCATTTTCCGCCTCCTGAACGAGAAAACAAACGGCTCATTCTCGACTGACCGATTCTTCTCCGTCTATCTAGTCGTTCCTCTCCTCATTCTCATCGCGCAGGTCTTCATCATGCCTGAGACTTCGTACAAGACAGCAGGAGAGCTGGTCCAGGAGGCCGAGGCTCAGATCGCCGATGAGGCAAACGACCGTGTCGACGAGAACATCTCCGATCCGCACGAGGGCGAACGCCAGCGCAACGATCGCCGCATGCAGCGGCACAACATCGTCAGCAAGATCCAAGATCTGCTCGATGATGGCAGCGGGGACGCTGCCGCAAAGATCCAAGATTCCATCTTCACTATAGGCGATCCTCAGACGAATAGCAACACCCTCAACCCACCATCGTCACGATCAGAACCAGAAAACATCCAACAAGGCAAGTTCAAGCCGGCAACAGCATCCCCCTCTCCAGAAACCCACTCCACCGGCGGCGTCTGGGGCGCCATGCACGGCTACTCCGCCTTCCACCAAATCCGCTCTCTCTGGTTTATCCTCATCACTCTCTTCACCATTCTTCAAATGCTCCGAATCAACTACTTCGTAGCCTCCATCCGCCAACAATACGAATACCTCCTCTCGTCCGCGTCGCAAGCCCAGAAAATCAACGAAATCTTCGACATCCTCCTCCCCCTCGGCGGAATACTTTCTGTCCCCTTCATCGGAACAATTCTTGACAACGTCTCCACCCCTTCCGTTTTGTCCCTGCTCGTCACCGTAGCCACTCTCATCGGCATACTGGGCTGTATCCCCCACAGCCTGGGAGCAGGATACGCCAACATCGCCCTCTTCGTCTTGTACCGGCCCTTCTACTACACGGCTGTATCGGACTACGCTGCAAAAGTGTTTGGGTTCCAGACATTCGGGAAAGTGTACGGGCTGATCATTTGTCTGGCCGGGTTGGGGAATTTCGCGCAGGCAGCACTCGATATGGTGACGTTTAAGATTTTCGATAGGAATCCCATCCCTGTGAATACGTTTCTCACTGCGATTGTGTTTCTGGTCGGGGTCGCGCTTGTGGCGTTTGTGTGGAGGCGTGCCAGAGCTATGGCGAACGCGGGCGTTGTGGGTGAGATGGATGCGGATGCTGTGGTGGAAACGGGCGAGGCGGCGCAGTATCTTGCTGGTGGTGGTGGTGGTGGTAGTGATGGTGTTGCGGCGAGAGATTGGGAAAGAGAGCCGTTGATTCCTCGTGGGGGACATACGACATCATCATTATCACCTGCTGCACCAAAAGGCGGTTCGAACAGTAATCAACCGTTGTACGGTGGTGTCGATTCATGAGTTGCTATTTATCTATCTATCTATCTCTTTCTTTCCTTTTAGGACAATGAAGGGCAGAATGATATGATTATCTATGACGACGATCGGGATATTTGGAGTTTACATGTGGACTCTCATGTTCAGCAATATATATGGACTTACTTCGTACATAGTCATACATACGCAGAATGAATGATGAGTTACGGGGGTTTGATTTGGAATCTCTTCATCGATTCCTCAGATCTGCGTGGTATTGTCAAACACTTTCTTTCATGACAGCTACGACTGATCATCTGAACGAGCCTCGTTTCTACTGATTTTTGTGCTGCCGATTGTTTGCAAAAGTATCGGCATTGAGACTCCCCGCCAAATCAATATCAAGGGTATATAAATGTATGTATACGGTCCGAGGCATCACCTGGACAGCGAATCAACCCATCACTTGGCTTTCATTCAAGTGGGGTGAACTTCAAAATGCCTTGAAGGCCATGTCTCATATGAACCAGACCCTCGCCTGGTCGCGAGCCCTGACAGGGGACAAATATTTCCCGTATATATAAAGATACTTCACCCATGTATCCGGCGTCATTGATAGTCAAGGTAACGACGGATCCTGTGTTCGAGTCGAATCGGACATGAGGGCTTAGTGGTTGGGCTGGTTCCGAATGTTCGTCATGGAACAAGAGGGCCGATATCGTCAAGTGGAAGTGCTCAGGATAGATGCCGAACGAGCTCCCGTCTGTATCATCCACATCATTTCAGGCTGAGAGTGAAGTAAACTCGTGATAGGTTCAAGGTCAGAAGGTTACAATGCTCCACGAACATGAACCGATGAACCAACGGACATTGACCATTCTATTTCCTGCCACAATGCCTGTCCAGGCTGATCGCAAGCGGTGTCATACCAGAGCATCATCTTCAGGATCTTCTTCAGGTCAGACCACTGGGACAAGCCGATTTGTCTTGCGGCTTGAGCCAGCGCGCTGACAAACCACGCACGCTCGGGAATGTCCGTCGCGGCAATTCCACCAAGAGTGAGAATCCATATGAGTGCCACCCGCGAAGAGGATGTGGTCCAAAACCCTGGTAAGGAAGTGCCTCGTAATATAGCCTGCACGAGTCTCGCGAGAGTAGTAAGTGACGTGGTCTGGCCGGGAAGGGGAAAGATGATGCCAACTCCGAAGATGAGAGCAGCTAAACGACACGCTTCATAGATGATCTGATGGTTTTGATGAGGTAACATTCCGCAAATCTGACTGGCAGGGGGCAATGACAAGAGTGTATGCTGTACGAGGTTGCGCTGGTCAGAAATCAAGGACGAATCGGGCCTGCCCGATTTTTCTTCAAGATATTGGTCGGCTAGCATCGTGTAGACCTGCATGGCATGGAACACATCCGCCATCTCGGGGGTGAATCCAATGTCTCGGAGCCTGCCAAAGCCCTGGTCGACGTCGAACTGCCTGTAGCCAAGCAATTCTTGCATCGTGAGGCCCCTCCGCTGGTCCTGCAAGGGCATGTAACAGAACCTCGGGTGATGGAGGAAGATGCTGGCAATGAGTAGATCCGAACTGTTCAGACAACGAAGGTCAGCCGAATCGTTTCATGACTGCGCGTGTTGCAACTAAACGACTTACAAGCAGAGCACCGGGGCCAATCCGGGAAGCATGATTTTGTCCAAGCCCCCTCTCATGTACACCAGTTGAGTGAGACCCTGCGCATGCACGATGTTCGGAACCAAGCTGCCATACACATCGAGCCACTGCAAGCGTCGCAGTGGTGCCTGAAATGGATTACTCCGATTCGTGTGCAGCACACGTTCATCCGCCGTACTATGGCACATGCAGAGCACACTGAGAATGACCTCGTCACTCACTGCTCGAATTGGGTCCCGGATCGACCGGTTAACCAGCTTGATAGTTTCCATCTCACACAATTCTAGATTGCGCTTGTTTTTCGGGCCGAATGAATTTTCGGGCGCGCAGTAATTGGTCGATTGAACTAGTTGATGGAAAAGCGAACCGAACATGAGGGCGCTGAACACAGTCTGGTCATGCAGTGACAGAGGAAACCAGCTCGAAGCCGCTGCAATACCAGGGTCTGTGGGAGTACCAGGAGTCAGCTCCGGCCAGAGAACCGAGAAACCTACAAGCAGAGAAAATTAGCGGAATTCGCGACATAAGGACGGAGACCAGAGCTGTACGAACAATATTTCTCGCATTTCTGGACAACCTCCGGTGGGAGAGATGACGGGTAGGTGTTGAATGGATCCAACGTTCCACATCCGGAATAGTCAATATAGGAGGGCTGGTGACCGAGCTCGCGAGACGCAGACCTTGAACGTGGTGCGACTCGGTGATCCCTATCATATGCGACCAGGGATGTGCACTGCCCGTCGCCGGATCCATGAATGTCACAGACTGATAGAGGGGGACTTTGATCGCTTCCATAGCTGCGACTCAGTATTGAGGGAGATGCGCATGACGGTGAGGGAACCGTCGATGATCCAGAAGAGACACTATCGTCTTCTGAAGTAGAAGAAGTGATTTGCGACGCTGAATCTCTGCGATCATCACGATCCGAATCTATCTGGCGATCGGAGGATTCGTGCCCCGTCGACTTGTCCTTGGTCTGTTCGGAAATCCATCTTCCTACATGGGCCCGCACCAAGCGCTGAATCCTCAGCTTCTCCATTTCCGAAGAGGGTCTCGCATTGACGAAATGGATAGAATCCTGTTTCCTCCTCGACGACATCTCCGGCTCACTTGTGTATCATCCATTCATCACCCATCAAGAGCGGGGGAAGAAGTCGCGGTGGCAGGAGGCAGCACCCAGCCCCAGCATCCTGTGTTTGGAAGGAGAGGATGGGAAGTAGGACACCCTATTCGACTCGCCCGCACTATTACTTGGATCGATGGGGGAGACCCGTGGAGAGCAGGAAGAAAGTGATGAGGAGGGAACTCAAGGATGGCGAGATGATTGGCGATCGAATCAGTGGTACCGTCGGTCGAAAGCGGGAAATGGCACAGAATAGCGGTAGACGGCAAGACGGTGGGAGGATAGTATATATGATGTGAATTTATGGAGTATGTACAACCAGCGACGATGCTCTCTCCTTGAGGAGGAGGACGGCTGTACCTCCAGTGGGAGACGAATGCGGAGAAAAGAAGCCCAAGGCGAGGATGAATGAGGAGAGAAAAGTGACGGCTGACGTTGCGTGGATCTTCGCGCTCTGCCAGTCCAGACCTCGCCCGGTTTTGCTTCTTTCGGAACTGCTCGTCGTAGCTCGTCGTAGCTCTGCCGGTTGCAATTACAAATTATTCCTGCCAACTGCCCTTCTTATCGTGGATGTTGTTGTTTTGCTCTGTATCATACCATCAATTATTGAACTACTGTAACGACTGCACTCCCGTGGCTGTGGAAACAGCATCCACTGCCAACCATTCGTTTCGACAACCCAAGGGCCAATGGTCAACGTTGACGAGATAAGCTCTGAACTACTGCACGTCTGTGCCAATGTCCGAGCGATAGCGATGATCCTACTGGACAGTGGACAGACACTATTGCCGAACCTGTATCGATACGATTGGGGAGATGAACTCCATAGTTACAGTGCTCTTTATTACTCATCAAGTCATCAAACGTTGCATTACTGATAGTTATGTTCACAGATGATTCATAACTAGTATGGAGTAACTTATTGACCACTTACGAAAGTTATTCTGCATTGGGTTGTCCATTCCAATCTCTAGCCCGTCTCCAAAGTCGATTCTCTTCGCTCATGGCAAAGTCGCTTCTTTCCACTGCAGGCCCACGTTAATTCTCCGATTGGATTCGTCTCGTTGGACAATGATATCAGCCAATTTGGACGGCTGGCTGCCCCTTGAGCAAGCCACTGAGAGAACACAGATCAGGCAACATACATTTCACACAAAAGGCAATCATTGTGCTCGATTCAATTGTTCCTCTCAGCCATGAGTGCAACATTGGCTAAAGGAGAGAGATCTGTAATCAGTCAAACAGAGCTGTGCCAACCATTGCACAACTTATTTCACTTCTAGTGTTCAAAGGCTTGATCTGTCGTTTAGCTGGCTATCATTAACCAATCACACACTACTTGTTCCTCAGTACTGCCTAAAATAGACCCCAACAGATGGGTAACATCGCCGAATACGAGGATCCAGATTGAAATGCAGAATGCTCTGTCGATTGAGTCAAGTGAACCGTTATTATGCCGGGGGATATTGGCCTATATATACGGATAGTATCTGCTGGTGAATTGTTGATACCCATCACATCATATTGTCTCTTGTTCAATTCCTCTTCTCAGCAGCAGTCTGCTCCCTTGGGTTGATTGAAACTAGATAAATTATATCAATACAAGATCGGATACAACCTAATCCGAATCGATGCAAACTGCACGACTGCAGCTGGTCCGCCTGACCGAAGAACACGTCCAAGGCTATCACGACATCTGGTCCGATCCCCATGCCGTCCGCTGGAGCACCCATGGACCCTGCAAGACACTGGCGGACAGCAGAGAATGGATGTCTGGCCTGTTCCTCGACAAGAACCTGCTAGGAGAGAACTATGCCGTTCTCCTGCGAACGGACACAATTCACCCACCACTCTCGGATGCAGAGCTCCAGTCCGTCCCGGAGGATAGTCCATTACGAAAGTCGCATGGGCTGCTGGGAGTCGTGGGGACGTGGAAATCCGATCCAGTTCCCGAATTGGGATATATCTTCCATCAATCGGTTTTGGGGAGAGGGTTTGCGACGGGGGCGTTGGCGGGATTTCTGGAGTTGTTTTGGGTCCAGAAGCCGCAGTTTGACGCGATAGAAGCTTATGTTGATTCGGAGAACATTGCATCTATCAAGGTGTTGAGAAAGTGCGGGTTCGTGGAGGTGGAAACGCGGTATGGGGAATGCGAATTACCGTGGATGACACCTGTCAAGCGTGATGTGGTTCGATTTCTGATCAGTCGGCCGCGAGCTACATAACGGGGAAGTCATATATACATGGATGGAGGACTTGGCCCGTTGGCGTACTCTGAACTCTATAGGCAACTTGACACAAGTGACAATAGATCATCATCATCATGATGATGAGCATCGCCGAAGCTCCACAAGACCACTATAGGCAGCATCGATTCGAATGTAACGCAGACTTCTTTGTCTACTTTGTACACTGTGCTCACTAAGCCCGAGCTTACGTCCGATCCACAAATCCAGGGAGTCCAAGAGTCCCAGTTTCAGCATGTAATGAGCAGTTCTCATGAAAAACAAAAAGAATGTGTCATATGGAGCGAAGATTCAGACACATTTGACTATCAAGCGATGCATTTTAACACCAATTCAAGTCAAACATGCAATGAAAGAAGCCAGTCAAACTCGATTTGATATCGTACCATTTCCAACTCAGTTTCCAAACCAAAATCAAACACAATCAAAATCCACAAGCTCATCTTCCGAAAAATCAATACAGCGTCTGCGCAAAATCCAGCATCATCTTCCCAATCTTCCCATCAGCCTCGACACAAGGCCAACTGCCCACCCCATCGAGAACCTCCATCTTCTTACGCTTACTTCCCACTGAGTTCAGGATGCGATCGGAGTTGTTCACGGGTGCCATGATATCATCCTCCCCCGTGATAAGGAGGACTGGGGCATTGATCGCCACATAGTCAGGCATATGAGCCGCCAACATGGCTTCACGGAGACAGATGAAGCCCATCTCGTTTTGGTTCAGGAGGAGTTCTCGGATGAACGCTCTTTCCAAGGGGGTTGAGCGGGGTCCAGTCGAGACGCTTGACAGGGAGTCTGCGAGCATTTCCATGCCTCCTGATTGAGCAGAAATTGAATCAGTCGTTTGGAACAACAAACCAAGTGGTGTAAACAAATCCACAAGATTTTATGACGGACTCACCTTGCAACATGACTGGTGTCCACTTCGCAATGATCGAATCCGTCTCCGGCGTTGGCAGAAACGGGCTTATCGAAACCATCGCGGTGACTCTGTCCGGGAAATGGACCGCAAGGTAAGACGCAACGACTGCGCCCATGCCTTGGCCGACGAGTATGGCCTTGTAGATGTGCAGAGTATCCATCGCACCGATGACATCTTCAACGATGGTTTCGATATCGATTTCTTCACCGGTGTACCTTGACAATCCGGAGCCGTAGCTGTCAATGGCCACGCATCGGTAGAATGGCGAGAGGCTGTGTATGACGGGGAGGAAGTAGTTGTGCGAGCATCCTAGGCCTGGGATGAATATGAAATCGAGTCCCTTATTCGAGGTCGTCTGGGGCTTGAAGTCGATGTGGTAGAGGCGGTGTCTGTTGATGCAGAGGTAAGGCATGATTCAATGGAGTCTTTGTTTCTGATGGAGTATAACTTAGTAGAATATACTAATCTTATATTCGGGTTGAGTCGTATTTCAAGTCACTCAATGGCAAGGGTCTACAACAGCATATTTATACTGTATCACGAAACTGCATATGCTCCAGATACGAATCTCGCGACCTAATCTGAGAGGAGAGGTGGCATGCCTCCTTCTCATTATGATGACAACAAGGGTGTCCACCGAACCAACTCCGAAGTCTTCAATCAATCCTGTATCTTCCGAATGCGTCTGGCCTTCGGTCCACCAGGACTTGGATGAAGATGAGATATACATCGGCCGAATGAACAGATGTATCGGCCACTTTGATCATGCAAGAAGAGCCCATCTGACGACAATCCTGTGTACTATGAAATATCAAGAAATCACCGCACGATCATTAATTACCAAACGACGCATATACGGAGTCCTCTCGTAAGAAATATAATTTGTGCGTCATCGCCACTCTCTTGTAAAAAGCACGACCATCTTCCAAGACATGGTTTCTCGCAAAGCTAAAATGCTCGCACTCGAGAGATCGAATCCCCAGCTGTCCTCGGAATTCCACAGTTCGGAGCTTATCTCACCATTGGTCTGTCCAGACATTTCATCCTGCCAAGTAGGTAGGAGAGCCACGAAACAATATACTCCTGACTACTTTATCTCGTGACGCGTGGGGTCTGTAGAGGTCTCCCGCAGAAATATGCTATGCCCTCATCCATGGAACTGGACGAATGCATCACATGTCGTGGACTTCGTAGACACTGCCCCAAAATGAATAATAGCTATGCAAGGGAAGCTGGGGAGCTTCATCTTCATCCTCTGATCTCTGCTGAGCTTCTTGTCGGTGCTAACAGCCACCCAAGGTGCCCATTATCTTCGAACTCACAAAATCCCTCCTCTTGAGAGATAGTAGTCCTTCATGGGCTCGCGCATAAAGAAAGGGGCCTCCAGAATCTCCATACCAACAACATGTCCACTACAAACACTGCTTCTTCCTCAACCACATCTGACGGCAAAATTCCCGTCGGCTTCGTTGTCACCTTTTGCTCCTTGACAGTGGTCGTTCTCTCGCTGGCAACGTGAGTGACAAGCAAAACAAGCTTTATGGCCCTACTAAAAAGTGTGGAAAAACTAACACCGCCCAAAGATTCGCATGTTGGACCGCTCGGCGCAAATTCCGACGAGAAGAAGATGCAACGAAAGCCAAGAAGCAGGCGCGCTCTGCGTCCGATGAACAAATGCTGCGCAGACTTGAGTCTGTATCGCCGAGACAAACGTTCGGGGAGTGGTGGCCTTCAGCTAAGGAGAAATTGCATGTTTCCGAGGAGGTTGATGGGCAGTTCGTATGGTATGTTGCGGCAGCTCATTCGACACTTGCACTCGGGGTGATGGTTACTGATGTTTTTTGTATCTGGGAAACAGTTCGATATGTCTCGATCAAATCAATAACACGGACAGCATTCATGGTCTTGATTGTCAGCATGTCTTCCATGATAGGTGTCTCGAGCAGTGGTTTTTGGCGAGCCACCTTACGTGTCCGCTGTGTCAGGAGCAATTTTATCCGAATCGAGATGAGGCAAATCGTGAGGGAGCAGGGGATATGGTGTAACACTTAAGGAGAGAGAGAGAGGCATTCGATCGTTTTGGTCTTAAAATTCAGTGTATATTATTTCCTCGGGCATTTCAATTCACGCACGCAAAGGCTTCTTTTCGGAGTCCCTTCTATATCGGCTTGATCTGAATTTCAAGCGTAAGATCCAGTATCAGCTTTATCCTCCGTACTGTTAATGTAAAACTTCCTTAAGATTTCATGCCGCTGCAATGTCACAGCTGGAACAACGAAGATTTCAACGATGTCGTAATGTTGCGATATCCCGAAACATCCCCCGCCAAGTCTGGGGATCCTGACAATCTCCATCGTCCCCGAGATCATCTGCCATGACGAAAGCCACGAAGAACTTGCGGGCAAGTGATATATTATTGCCTGATCAACTTGATCTGGGGAATACCGGGAGGGACCGCCTTGATATCTCCGAGATAAAACCGTGTCGAGGCTGTTTTCGTCGCAACAAATCATTGATGATGAGACTCTCGACTCGCCACCTCCACGATAAAAAAGAAATGGCGTAGAGAGAACAATCAGTTACCGTTCTTAACGAGCTGATTGCTGAAGGTCGCAAATCAAAGCGAGAACCGATAACTGTGAGGCTGGATCAAACATGGCTCTTGCTCTGGGGCAACGCCACCACCTCAGCTCCAATTCCGAACCGTCCAAGACCTCCTGAATGGCCATCAATTCTAGACCAGGCGATGGGCCCAAGCTCCCTCGCCAGGATCCACCACAGCTTCATGTTCCCGGATTCTGTCCACAGTCATCCCCACTATCCGTTGTCATGTTTGGAGCTATGGCTTCCCAATCGTTCGGTTCGCAGGTGCATGCTCAGACGTCTATAGGCCAGTTAATAGCTCGCAGAGGTTTGGACCTGAGGAATCAGTCCCAGTGGATAGCAATATGCGCTGGTCTGTGTTTTTCGCGCGAAACCTTGTTGCTCTCGGTCGTTATACACAGCTCTGGATCTCAGAGATAATGTCGGACCCGAGCGAGATTACTGTTCTCGCTGCTTGGCGAGATCCGTGTCCCAGGTCTTTTCCTCTGAAGTGCGATGCATTTATAAAGCTGGCGTTTCGTCCTGCTTATTTTCAACATATGGAGCTCGGTCTCCAAGGTCGCTTTTCTATACTATATACTACTACTACTTTATTATTAGCTCCCCTTCAAGATGGCAATGCAGGCTGCCAACACGATGACTCCCGCCCCAGATCCACCCACCGTATATTCAAACGGCTGGTCGTATCCTGACCCGGAAGACTTCACCATCTGGGAGCAGGGACTCGTTGATCCGTACCTCTATCGTAGAAACGGCCAGGATGCCATCCCTGTGACTGAAGATCTCGCTTTCGATGATGTATTCTCTCCAGAGGCGTCTTCGCCGGATATACAGGACTGTTCATCGAACACTCCTCCTCCCAGGTCAGGTGTAAGAAAGACCATTGGACTTTGCAAATCTTCTGGACGTTGGCGACAGTTACTGACTGACTTCTACTTGAAGAACATCGGCAGCAGCGAATTGCTGTCTTCGGGACTTCCAAGCAGAGACGCTGCCATCCTGGCATCGAATCAGACCTGGGCGTATCTGAATGACGCGCCCAGCATCGACGTCGCCATAAAAGCTCAACCGTCAGAACCACTTTCAAAACCAATATCAGAATCATCACCATCGCACCCTACTACTACTACTACTCCTTCTCTTTCTCCACCCGTAAAACCCGAACCAGACACCGAACCCCGCCAACCGCAGAAGAAGAGCAAGAAACACACCCGCCGCCGACGACCCCGTCAAGACTGCGCCTCATCCCGAGAAAGCAACTCCTCCGCAGACGAAGGCGCCCTCCGCAAGAAAGCCCACAACCTCGTCGAAAAGCGTTACCGCGCGAATCTGAACTCCCGCTTCGCGGAACTCGAGCAGGCTATCTCCACGGGTGCGAACCAGTCTAACCAGACCACAGCGTGCAGCGCCGCCACGATCAGCGCGAATAAAGGACCGTCGAAAAAGGTGGTCATCCTGAACAATGCGATCGAGTACATTGGGGAGCTGCAGAGTGAGACGAAATCGCTCAAGAAGAAGCTGGAGATCCTGCGGGAGGCGTTGCTGCCGAATGATTTGTGGAGGTATACGTTGAAGGAAGGGACGGAGGTGATCCGTCTTCCTGGGCAGCCGTTTCAGATGGCTGGGAGACCGCTGTCTACTTTTTCTTAGAGTTCTTGTTCTTGTTCTTGTTCTTGTTTAGTGTTTACAGGTGGTTGTGGCATTCTACCTGCCCGGATTGATGCTAGAGGCTTTTTGGATGATTGTTCAGAGATTGATGGCGCAAAAAAGGAAAGGTGGAAAGATGGAATGGTGCTGGCTGTCCTATACTGTATACTATACATAATAAGGATATTACTAACGTAGATGGATCTTGGACCCATTGCATGAATACTTGCTTGCAAATGGAATCAGCTCTGATAACTAGGATATGAAGGCGCGATATTGACACAAATAGAGCTGTAGGCAGAGAGAAGGAAGCCATCATCTTGTCTCACAGCTATAACTAAACTGTTACTTTGATATGTATAGTATCATCGCAAGTGGGATTTTGGAAAGTTCGAGTCTAAACAAGAGATACAGAGTACGGAGTACAGGAGATACAAATCCAGGTCCACTGAATAGAAAGACCGTCGAGGAGGATTTTTATAAAAATGTCAATGTCAATCTTTAATTCGCTGATGTCTATCTAACCTAACCTAATTGTAACAGTAATTGCCTCTTCAATAATTAATCACATCAAATCTAGATGCTATTTAGATCTTTACTAGTATTTAAGTTCGCATTTATTATTATACCAACGCCACAAAAGTCTCCCAGTGCACGTCTACTCATCATACACATTTCTCCCCAGTCTCACCCTCTAGGCCGAGACTGGCCTCGTGGCGAATGTTTGAACTCTTGGAAACTGTTATCATTGGATTATTGCCAAGTAATCAACTTAGAAGGTCGACTGTGGTACAGTGTTATTATTAAACTGATCCCAGGATGTGGCAGATTATTATTACCATTGACAAATTCAGCTCTGTTATTTCACAGGTCTAGATTGCGCAGGGGCCTTTTCCTCTATATACTACTCATCTAGATCCAGCTCCAGCTCCGTTAAGTTAATTCCCTCATGGATCTGAATATGCGTAGAGTTTGTAACCTGTAGCATGTGGTGTAATCAGTCAGAATACTATAGTGTATTCTATATTCATGTTGCCACTGATGAAACTGAAGGTCTTCAAGCTGAGGCAGTGATTGTTCTCCCACCTTGCAAGGTGTGTTGTTACATACAGCCAGCCTATTTATGTTCTGCAGAAACTCAACATGAGAATGCTGGACTGGGGGGTTTCGCTTTCTTCTCAATGTAAGTTATATAGCTGGGGTTTTGGTGGTGGGTCATTTGCTGCAGTGCATGTTAAGACGACTTGTATCGTCTTTTCAAAAGTATGGAGTAGAAAGGTTAGAGAAATGTACTTTGCTTGTAATCATCATGCAAATAATCCAGATAAAGTGGGGGGATCCATTGCATACTAATATACATATACATATACATCTTGAAATCTATGTAGATGTACTATACAATATTCATGTCCCACTATGTACGTAAGTTCCCATAGACGAAGTACCCGACCGTCTATTCATCCTTTCATTCGTCAACACCCAGCATTGAACTTCGTACCATAAACAAAAGAGAGAGGGGGGAGTGGATCAGAGAAACCCCGTATTCCCATCTAACGTCAACGGGAAATAGAACCCATCATCCATCATACTTCCCAGCGCGAACAGATTCTCCGCATCGAATCCCACTTGCATCCCCAATTCAGGGACGAAGCCTGCCTGAGCAGCGTTGTACATCAACAGACTGTCATCGGTGCCGGTGGGATATAGATCTTGCATGGACGCAGCTTGTTGCTGCTGGTTGAATGTGGGGTAGAAAGCTGTTGCGCTGCCGCGCGATTGCTGCTCAGCAGCTGAAGAGAGTGAGACGGGGGGATATTGCATCCAAGGCTGGGGGGGCTGCTGCTGCGCCTCGGACGGTGATTCGGCGGACGTAGGAGTCGCGACGGGCCTGACAAGATCTGAAGATGGTGCGCTGATAGGAACATTATGGTCCGATGGCTGCTGGGAGTAATTGGCCCGCTGAGATTGAGATTGGCCCTGCGCCGAGCTTGAACGGCCGTTAGATTCGCCGCCCATGGCGACCTCGCTCAGGAGGTGGAGAGGAGTGGTTCCCATTTGACTGCTGTTGCTGGTGCTGGCATTTGCTGGTTGGTTTCTCTCCGCCTCGGCGGCGAGCACAGGACATTGGAAATTAGATGATACACGGAATGCCTCCTTCAAGGAGCAAGAGTCCTGCTCCTTCCGCTTGAGGAACCAATTCCGCAGCATAGTCAGGACCACTGAGAATTTCGCCGGCGTGCGGCCGCCGGCGAGTTCGCCAGCGGCTTTAAAGTGTTCAATGACTCTGTCGAGATAGTATTCGACCCTCAAACTTGCAGGGCCGATGACTTGTCCAATGCGACTGTCGGGACCAGAGACGAGAGAATACAGTTTGATCAGAGCCACAGCAGTGTAGGATGTGCGGGCCAGTGACACCGTCGGCAAGCTGATGAGCTTCATGTGATCGATCGATGACATAATGTCGAGAACTTGATGGATAGAGTCGAGGCAATTGGTTAAGGCGTTGACGTGCGCGGCGGTAGTTGGACCAGAGCGGTCTTCTTCGGCTCTTGCACCGTCAATCGGAGACTTTTGGCTGTCCCCGTTGTAGTCGGCATGCATGACGACCTCGTGCATGTACACGTTGAGGATGTTTTCAAACTGTCTCATCAGTGCTGCCCGAAACAAGACTTATTAGTAACGTCGGTCAGACAAGTAGCAAGCATCAATGATATGTCTCACGGGAATAGTTCTCCGGTGATATCTCTTTCCTCCACTGATCCAACTGTTTCTCAAAGGCCCTCAGCGTGTATTGAATTTTCGGATCAGAGACGCTATAGTTGGAGCTGGGATCATCCACGGAAAACTGAAAGCTCACTTCCTCCGTTAGACGAGCGAGCTTGGCATAATGGACGATCAGTTTGTCCGATGGCAGTGCGTCGGGAGAGTTCTCTAAGATCTCGATGCATTCATCCATATACGGCTGCCACCGGACGAGAAGCACGCGTCTCAAGGACGTCGATACTCTAGAACTTGTATGTCAGCAGAGGCTTCATGTATAAACCCGGGGACAAAAACAACCGTGGACTTACTGCGTAGATATGAAGTAACATCCTAGCCATGTCCTTCTCGTCTCCGGGGCGTCCGGATTCAGAAACAACGGCTTCTTTCCCATGACATCCCTCATCAGGTTGAAGTTCTTCTTATTCGCCACGGTCCGTCGATTCATCCCGACATCCATGCCCATCACGGCCGCCATATGTGCGAGCTGGTAAAATTTCAATTCTTCAAAATGATCCGGTGGGATATACCATATACAGGATACAAGAATCGCCTGGACCAGCTCGAACGACTTCTCGCCCCTGACAACTACACGCTCCGCCAGCAATCGGTAAAAGTCACTCACTAGACACAAATGCACCGAGGGCTTGATGGGACCGATCGAAACAGCGATGATGGCGTGGAAAAGGATCGGCTTGGTTCTTCGCACGTCTCCCATCTTCGTCCCGGGAGGGAAAACGACCACGGGCAGTTGAGGCGCAAGGTCGTTGACGTATCTGTCAAATGCTCTGGCAGCGAGCTCTGGTTCAACAATCCCCTTGTCGATGAGATCTGCGAATTCGTTGCCGGCCTCAGCTTTTGGAGCAGCAGTATCCGCCGTCGACCATGGCCCACGAGACGGTTTCGACATCAACGACGATGCGGTATCCGGTACCCGCTCCGTCGAAGGGCTCCCCGGCCGAGGATACATTGGCGCCAGGAACCCTCCAGAGTTGTTTGGCTCTTTCACCTCCCCACTCGACCGCCGTTTGTTCCCTGCCAGACTGCTCACCGGAGGCACCGTGCCATTCGGCATACTCGCCGTCCGGTGAGGTTGCCCACCGCCTAACCATCTTCGCCCGGAGTGCTCTTCCACATACGAGCCTCCTCCTGCGTTAAAAGTCCTGTCGTGACCTTGCGACGCCTGCAGAGTAGCTGTCAGCGCGTCAATCTTCCTCTCCAACTCCGCTACTCGACTGTCCGTCTTCTTCTGGCGCTTGCGAGTCGGGGCGGTAACGACGCAGGTCCTGCCTGCTTTCGCGCATCGTTTGCAGGTTCCACTGGCATTTTCGGTATCAAATTCACAGCGCACTTTGAGCTGTCGACACGCTTCGCAGGCTCGAGGGCGTTTCAGCTCGGCAAACGGGTCATTCGGATCCGTCGCGGCGGCCGTGGAATCAACGCGCTGGGTCGTTGCTGAACTCGGATTTCCCGAATATAAATGGTGGGCACCGGCCGTCTGAGACGTTGTACTGTAAGCTGAAGGCGGCGTGGTGGAGGGAGGCATTGGCTCGGTAGGAGAGAACTGCGACGGGACATCGGGATAGTCACTCGCCGTCGCTTGAGCAGACGAGGTCTGCGCTGATGAGGGCGATAAGCCATAGGAGGGGTTTCCTTCGTCTCCTTCCTTTCGCCCTCCATCCCCAGGGCTATTGTCGCCAGGAGGGTGTAATCGCGGGTCAAGGTCCATCAGCTGTGCTCCTGCCGGTCTGTTTGGAATACAGCACAGCAGCCAGCGGTGGGCCCAGAGCTGTCCATCGCGGGGCGTCAGTCAGATTACTAGACCACATGGCGATCGTGGATCATGAGAAATCGAGAATGAGCTAGCTGTAGCTATTCCCTGATTCAATGAAGATATCAAAATGTGAGACTTGAACTTACCTCGTTGTGCTAGCTCAAGCCTCAGGCTGAGCTTGTGCTAAGCCGCCTCACGGTCGGGGATCACAGTCGCCGACGGCCGACAAGCAGAGATAAGCCCTAAAAAAGTTGAGGAATGTCGAAGGTGCTCACATGTCCTCAGCAACGTTCTCCGTAAATACTCAGACAGCTGGACTGAAGGGGGCCATCAGTTATCAGCCTGTCTGACTAGTTGGGTCGAGAATGAGAAGCTCTGACTGATGACCGGGGGGCTGTTCTTGCTTGAGATTCTCTTTTGGGTTTTGGCTTAGCTTGGTCGGAGGAACTCAAAGGGCCGATTATTGTCGCTCTCCTTGGCTAAGAGAACAGTTCCGTACATCCATTCATGCAGTGGGATCCGTTTCCTCGATCACAGCAAATCCATACGTTGAACAAGTAATCAATCTGATTTGTACTATGTCTTGAACTATGATCAAAGTAATCGAGCGAGATAGATGATCCGAGATTAGCAAACAAGCATGTTTTCCCTACAACTCCCTCGTATATCCAGCAACAAGGAAAAGACTCCCTTTCCAAAAATATATATATATATATATATCCTGACATCGAAAAGCAAATGATGAGAGACGCACAGTATAGAACAGAGATAACGCCTCGTCTGAAATGGCATGTGGGACGAACAACCTGAACCTGATATGCACAACCAGCGAGAAAGGGTATGGAAGAATTGAGAAGACTATGACCAGAAAGGATGTTAGAGATGGCATCCTCAAGACACCTTGTGTACCGGACACTCTTTCTTCCTTTCAAACCACTCGGCAATGCACCTCTTATGAAACTTGCACAGACACTCCAGTCGTACCAGCGGCTGGCCGACCTCGTACTCCTCCATGCAGATCGTACATTCGGGAATAGCGCCATCTTGACCAATACAGTCCTTCTCAGTTGCGGTAAAGGCGAGCATACGCAGGGGTACAGGAGTGGACTGCGAGGGCGGACTTCCGCTCCGAGACAATGACCGCGCCCGTGAACCATGACTCTCGATGCAATCACGAATATGCGCCTCGCGGGCTTCTTCGCTACCATTCTCGCCTACAGGTGGAAGCTGTTGATTGCAGATGGGACACAGATCACGCTCATCGATCCGCGGGCGGTGTGAGCGTGACGCAAGCCGGTGAGGTTCGTGGTCAGACCCTGACCTGGCGAGCCATGATGTCGAGGGCCAGAAGCCGGCTTCTTCGTCTGCTCGATGGCCGGGGAATGTGCGCGTAGTGGTCCGTGAAGGTAAGGACGAATGCCCGGAGGCAGACGGTCGCTCTGGGAAAGCCACACCATATGTGTCGCCCAGGCCACCGTAGGATCGGAAATCGCCGGATCCTACTGTTCGTCGCCCGGGGCGCATGGAAGGGCCCTGTCCGATAGTCGAGGACACAGAATGATATGGTCTGTGAAGCGACTGAGTCGGTTGATAAACATACGGCCCCGATTGCCAGTCCGCCCATGACGCAGTGCTACCATGGCTTCGAGCAGCGGGATATCCACGAGGAGGATTAGGGTTCGGATCAGGAACACACGGATTGCACAGGCGAACTTCTTCACCACCTCCGAGAGCCGGGTTCAAACCCGCAGACGACTGCGTAGAATCATCCCCCGTAAGATCAATCACCGGCGGGATCAATGCCGACGCAGTCGAACCATTCGGGTCAGGCGGACGCACGATGAATTGCCTAGGGATCGTAATCCGATGTGGAGAGCACGACGCACATACGACACGCCCGCATTTCCGACAGTGATGCTTTCTGTGCCAGAAGCTGAACTGTATGCCGCAAATCGGACAGTTGGTGACTTCCGAGTCTGGCTGCCATCGCGGCAATATATACTCCATATAACCGTTTCCCCGTCGTGTCCATGAACTCCTACGATAATCACTCGGCGGGCGCGGTGGATGTTGTTCTGGCGGGGACGAAGACAGGTCGATCGGATTGGCACTAGATGTGCCCACTGTAGGGGGTGCAGGTTCCGTCAGCGAAACGGGCAGCATTGAAAATGATCTGCTAGGCAACTCGGCTCGACTGCTGCTCTGCCCAGACTCCGTCACGGTCCCGGACCTCGCTCGTCTCGGGTAGACATTCTCCGCTGAATTCGTTAACCTTCTCTTGCGATCCAGTGCTGTGAGAGTGGCCCGCCTCCTCTCAATCTGCTCATCCACTGCAGACTCAGTTGCACCAGCCCCAGACTCATCTAATCTCGCACCAGGCGCGGGCCTGAAGCTGGCCGCCGAAGGAGCGGAAGCAGGCACAAAGGTGGCGGAGGCGGAGGACGAGGCTGAACTCGATAACGACGACATGAACTTTCTTGATAACGGTGCAGAAGATTTGAATGCTAATGCAGACTGCCTCTCTATCGCAGGAGATGAGACCAATCTCCGCCGTTTGGACGACGGACCGTCATTGACTGCGTGGCGCGGAGCTTCCAGGATTCGTGCACGATACGGGTAAATTTGCGGATGGACGGTGTTGACGAGAATAAATGGAGTGGCTATATCGAGAAGCTCAGGCGTTGCCCACCATCCTTCTCTTATAATCTATCGGCTTATCAAACCGGGAACAGTGCTGGATGGGAAGAAATTAGTAGATGATGGCCAGGGGCTCTGCTTATCTATCAAGGGTAGTAATTTCGACGTGCGGCGAACTCGGAGTTAAACACGGAGTGTCTCGTGACAGTGACAGAGACCTCCTCGTGGCGAACCTGCCCGGTACAGACACCCGTACAAATGTTTCTTCAAGAGTGAGCACTGCAAGACATTGACGCGGCGCTGGAAGAGTCTACAGCGAGAAAGCAGGAAAAGAATAAGTGTTGACCCAGATGTGTGAGTTGTAGATGGAACGCAGACATGCTTCGCCGCGGGGCTAAAAAAGGCGGTGTTGACGGATTCACTAGTGGGATATCACAGCAATAACGTACTATAAATAAATTACTCTGTACTTGAGAATGTATCGAGTAAATGCGAGGGATTGATAAAAGATGAAAGAGTGATGTGACCAGAGTATAGAATTATTCGACCGTGATCATACGTTTGCAGGCACAAGGATGTACCTTGAATGCTCTCTACCAGCTGCTAATGTCATACGCTCAGGTCCCAATATCACTTGGCCAGTCAAGGTAGACTAAGACTGGGTCAGCAAGATCTATTATTGAAAGTTGACAGCATATGCCGACGTCATATCATTCCATTATCGCTATGAATAATAGGAGCTGGATCCTGGAAAACTCAGCACTGGCAAACCATTTCGTTGGATCGTCGTCAAGGAATGTAGTGGTATCGATCTTTGCCAACACAATGCAGGAAAGAAATTTTGCGAAAACGCCAGAAAACAGTCTTTTCTAAGGGAATTCGAGGCAACAGATTCGTAATCTTTTGCAATCATCCATCCAACCAACCAACCGATCGATAACAAACCATGAGGTAATCGCTGACAGACAGATCATGTATTACAACGGTCGTATGCTACTCAGATTCAAATTATCATGCAAATTAAGTAGAATGGAAGTTTCCTACGGGAGCCCTTGATGTTCGCGGTCCGTAGCACTAATGGAGAGGTTCGTCCACAAGCTCTGCCGCGCTGCCTGTAAACGATGGCTCGTCCGGGCTGGCCTCATGGATATTGTCCCGTGCGCGATGGTGGGCAACGAATCCCATGCTCGACGGCCGGTCGATGCGCGATCCGTCCCTCCCCGCGTGTTGGCTAGATGCAGTCGAGGCAGTGGTGGAAGCGATGGAAAGTTTGCGACTCCGCGAAGACAAGGACGTGTCCACGGTAAAAGGTAATCGGCCTGTGCCCGAAGACCCAGAGGGATGTAGCTGACCGCCGGATGAAGTTACAGCACCTGCATCGCTAGAGTCTGGCGCTGTCGATTCCGCGACTGCTGCGAGGGATTGCGGTTGCGATACATCTTCCATCTCCTGCTCCGCTGAGCCGGGGGAAGGTTGCCGCCTAGAGCTCTTCCTGGGAACGGCTGGTGCCTGTGCGCTGCTGCGGGATCCAATGCGACTGGGGAGCTCGATACTACCACCAGAATCGATCCTCGGCAGGCTGGGTGGTGACGAGCCACTGACTCGATTTGGTTCTTCTCCGTCAGAGTCTCTGTACGGGATATTCGACGCTGACGCTTGGCGCGAGTGGCCGGCCACGGATCCCTCATCGGGGTCGTCCCGATACGGCACGTTGAAATCTTCTCCTTCCGGAAGGAGACCTGGCGGAGGTGCTCTTGAGCTTCGGACAACTTCAAATCCCTTGTTCTTCTCCTTTGTCTTGCCCCTGAAGATATTCCGAAACCAGCCTGTCGCGGACGACACGGGTCCAGTAGGGTCAGCAGGCCCGGTTTTTAACTTGCGAGTGCCTGTTTGTGAGAGAGGCGGGCCTCGCACACGATAATAAAAGTCAACTTCGCGGACGGCATAATCCGTCCTTGACTGTCGAGGATCACCATACTCGAGATCGTCCTTCGGCGCGGGTATGTAAGCTGGTACGGGGGTCCCCCCTCTGGATGCTGGTCGGCCTTCAGTTTCTTCCTCCACATCTCCAACACTGCGAACTTTGCTCAAAGCTCCCCTGCCTTTATCCATGGAAGTACCGGTCTCCAGGGTCCTTCGCCGAGGTCTCGGGGGTCGGTAGTACGGATCTTGCGGTAGCTGCATGCCAATCGTTGTGCCACTTCTCGGCGAATCACTACCGGTTGTTTGATGACCAGAGCCTTGGAAGAAAGGACTGGGCCCTAGTGGTGTCGTTGGTGTATATAGCCCGCTGCTGTTCGCTCGGCTATGAGTTCCGCCGTGCGCGCTTACTGATTCAAATGCCCCGCTAGCCCTGCCATCGCTTGCCGTTGCACGATTCAAAAGCAGAGCTGAACTTCCTGAGAGACTCCTGGGTCGAGAGCCATCAAACTGCGCGGACAACCGATCATCCATGTGCGACAGCATTGCAGCTTCTGAGCCCATGCTCTGACGGGCCGCAACATCGCGCCGCGGCATACGACGCGACAGCTGTCGCATACCAAAAACCTTCACCAGGCCTCCACGAGTTGCGCCGCCTTCGTAACCGCCAGCGCCAGCAAGCCGAGCGATGACTTCGATCAACGTCTGGAGAGCATTCAGGAAGAATCCGAACACGAGGACCAGAGCGTGCAATCCCAGTACAACATATCCTATCCATCCTCGTGCCGCCTCAGACACTTCGAGCGACGGAACGAATGTTACACTGAGCAGGATTGCCAAGAACCGCACAAAAGCGAAGCACGCATGGTAGAAGTTCATCGAGGTCGGCGACGGAAATGGTCGGAAGGCAACGAGCGTCAATACGGTGACGACCTCGCAGATCGCGAGGAGAACGAGCTGCGCTATTCCAGATGGCTGTAGCGCGCCGATCGCGACACCGCGGACGAATGTAATGAAAATGGGGACCAAGGCAAAAGCTGCCGCGTCATCGCAGAAAGTGTTGTATAGCGGACCGTACAATAGCACGGTGGGAAGATCATCGAAGAGATAGGATTTGGGTCGTGTTGTCACGATCAGACGTATCAACCAGACGGAGAAGAGAATCAATATCAGAATCACTAACACGGCTAAAGCGACAGAGTAAGCTGGAGACTGAGCTGCAATCACGAGTTGGAAGAACGAAAGCGAAACAAGAGGTAAAAGCATATAGTTGAAGACGACTCGAATGACGTTGCCAACTGTGAACGGCATGTTTTTGGCGCGGAGATCCTCTTCGGGAATATTTGCGATTTCACGATGCAGCCAACGAAACGCGAATGCAAGCTGAATTAGAAGCGTAATGCTGCCCAAGATGACGAGCAACCAGACCATCATTCCCGGCCATATATTCTCTACCGCGTCCATGCCAACTAGCTGGCTCAATCGGTCTAGCCCGTAGGTGCTGTTAACGGCGTAGACACCGTCGATGACTGGGTTTCGGCCATGTGAAGTCAAAAAGCTCTGATTGAACATGAGCGAAGACCAAGCGACCTGGCTCACTACAGGTTGGTAGTAGCCCGGATAGTTCAATGACAGAGCGCCAGTGAGCACGACGAACTGGAGATACTGTAGACAGTCTGCGAAACCGGGAGTCACAAGCCGGAGGACGTCCTCGTCGCGCCCGTAATTGCTGGTCCAGCGGAAAGGATCCGTCGATCCCCATGGGCTGTATATCGCAGCAGCTATCGTCGCAATTCCCACGAAAACCAGGATAACGAGCGGAATGTATGCCAGAACGTTGCTCAGGGTCGACCCAAGGTCCGGTGTGATGGAGATCGAGACACAACCTAGTGGAGTAGCGGCTGCATCCCCGGATTTGATTAAAAGGGTTGACGAGATGGTAGCGAAACGATAGGTTGAAAGCATGTCATGTTCGACGGAAAAGGCACGTAATGAGGACAAATCACTCCTGTTAACATGGGATTGGAAAGTCAGTTTGTAGATTGGTAAAGGACTGTAAACAGAGTCATACTCACGCATTGGCGTAGAAAATGGGTGCCAGAGGACAAGATCCGTGAATGACGGAGTCGCAGAATCTCGAAAACGCGTCATATGGCGAGAAGCTGAGCACTCCAATTCTCGTCGAGAGAGTGGTATACTTATTGTTCGATATGCTGAGGTCGGGTATCTTTCCGAAGGTATCATTGGGGTCCGACCATGATGCATTATCCGGCGATGGGTAATTCGGCGATTGATTCGCAGTGCCAGAAACATTGCCGTAGACCGTAATGTTTAGACCATGCAACGGGTTCTGTAAATCGAAGGTGGCAGAGACATCGAGCGGAACAAACTGCAATTGCGGCGGGTTCGACGCTAGGATGCTTGGATCCAAACAATTCTGAAAATTCAGCAAGGCAGCTTGGCCCGGCGATACCAGCGCCACCAAGAGGACGGTGACCGTGTGAATCATGCCGATGCAAGAGATTCGACATCTTCTCCGTCGCCGGGACAAGGGATCATGCCATGCCTGAACCGGGGAGAAGTATCTCCCGGCCTGTGAGGTCGACAAAGTCCTTCGCAGAGCGGCAATGGAGGAAGTCGATGGATCCCCCAGGTTCGCGTCGTAGACTGCGCCCATCACTACCATCTCACGTTGTCGGGATGACCTCCTTGGGGAGGTCAGCCCCCTCGTCGTCAATTCAATCCACGTTGTCCCAACTAATGAAGCGTAGCGATGCCAGTGCTATCAGAGCTCCTCTGTTCTGACCTCAAAGTTGTGACCCAATGTGAGGAGGATGGGACAGAGCCGTAGTGGAGAATGATTGACGAAGATTTTCTCGGAATCTCGTCTTCAGAATTGTCCGTCCAGAGGACCCCGATATCGCTGCACTGTTCCCTCTGTGCTCTCTTTCTGTTTTTCAGTCTCTCAATCGTACGTCGATCAGGAAGAATACGTCTGGATCAGGGGACGCGACACATCAGCAGGAAACTCGTGGGGAAGGAGAAAAGGGAGAAACTAGTTCGAATCGACAGCAAACGTAAAGAGCAGGAAAGCGAATGTGAATAAGCAGCGACTGTGTACAGTTCATGGAGGACCACAGAGAAAGGTACAGTACTAGAATGCGATCGAACAAGGGCAGGTTCTGGCCGGGATGGACAGAAAAGTGGTGGAAGTTGGAATGCATGTTTTATCCCAGCTCTCTGGAGGCCTGCCTATCGGGAGTGGGAGTCTTAGACTGCGCCATGATCCACGACCCATCAATCGCATTGATTGTCGGTTCTAAACTTGGAACTGTCCAACCCACTTGCAACTTGGCACAGCCAGCTCGTGTTGCAGGCTATTCTTGTTGACACTGTTTCATCTCTTCCCAGTGACCTTCAGTTCTGGCATTTCCGGGCCGCCTATCAAGAAGAAAAAGAAATTTTGGCAGTCTCCCAGTCTAAAAGAAAAAATACATGAAAAAGAGCAGGCAAGACCTTTCTCATGAAGGTACGGATAGAGCTTGTCATCAGCAAAGACCATCCATACCTAATCTGTGTAAATACAAACTTTATTATGGTAGCGCATACTAGGATTCGAGATGGTTTGTAGCTATTACTTCCAGCTCTGCCTTTCTATTAGTACAAGGGAACACCTATTACAGTAACTACTCCATACTGTTTATGTCACCTTCACCCTCTATGACTGGTTCCAGAGCTCTCTTGTCGAAAAGACTGTAGAAACGTCACATTTCATTGCTTTCCCGTCAACATGCATCATGATATATTTACACAAGTGCGGTTGAGTCAAACATACTTGATTTATCACTCTTTCATGCATTTTCTGAATTTCATTAGCTGTAAAGATCAGACAGAGGTATGGGTCACAGCATTTAGCAGATCATGGTATTATGTTACTACTAATGCTCACTTACTCCTGGGGAAATCAGTAGCTTCGTTTCGAGATTTACCACTGGGAGTCCATTCAAACCTAGCAAGAAGGGAGGAGCTCACAGTGAGTTCAAGGTGGATGAAATGGATGAAATATTCTCTCGGTTCTTCCATGATACCCTGGCAGACAAAACGAAGATGTATATGACGCTGATCTGGATAATTCCTCACTGGTGATGGCTTGGAGGAAGACAAGTCAGCCTCAAAAAGACTCTAGATTGGGTATCTGTAACTCATTGATATTGTCGGGTTCATTGTCAGGCCCACTATTGTTGAGCTACCGGGCAGTAGAAATATTCTGTTTAGTCACCTGGGGATGACGCAACCTGGGATGTATTGATAGGGAGATCGAATCCTTGTCATGTTGTTGCAACGAGTTTAATAATGAATTCTGATTCTCATATGGTCAGCGTTCTGCTTTATAGGCAGCAGTCGGTAGGTTAGGACCCCTCGCATTAACATTCTGGACGTGAAGAATGGGATGAATAATGATTGAGATGGGCAGGTCCCATAGTTCTACTATGTAGGGATGGATATCGTCAAGCGTCAAGGGCGGTTGAAGGACCCGGCCAAAATTGGAACTGGTAACCCTGTGGGAGAGGCATTGTTTCAAAATGAGGTATGAGGTGGAGCCCACCCCCATAAAGCCGCCCGCTACTGTGACATGGCTGTATCGTCAAAGAGAACCCCCATGATTGCCTGTCCCTTTGAAGATCTTCGGATCGACCAAAAGGCACTGGACGGAGTATGCAGGCCACGTAACTGCTGTTGCTCCCCCAGCGGAAAGAAGTGATGCTCAATATGCGCGCCAAATCTAGATGACCTTTGAAATCAACAAAGACCCTGGAGGGGGAATTGGTGCTTTTTGAATTCAGTGGACCATTCTATACGCCTTGGTTCGTGGCTTGCTGCTCTAGTGTTTCAGAAAAGAGCTCAACACAGACCGTTGCCGAGAGATCGGATTTTCTCTACGGAGTACAGTGTAGCTGTTTGCATCTCATCCCAATCCATCTCATCTCATCTCATCTTTTCCCTAAGAGGCACTGTCCCCACGTGCTTGAGAAGTGTCTCGAATTTTCCTGTGGTTGTCTGCACTCTGCATTATTTTGTGGATACCAGGACAGCAACACCGAAAGATACTGTGAGTCAATTGTGGTGATTCCGTGGGCGCTAGTGCACCATCTACCGCCCAACAGTGGTAGAGTTACGACAGTGGTACTACAATAGGTGGGCGTGTGGAGACCTTGGACTCGGGATAAGCCTGGCTGTTCCGACTCCAACTGTACCTTAGGTCCCTGGACCAGCTAACTCAGTGCCTTAGGTCTGTGTGTCTCCTATCAGGACATTCTGCATATTACGATAGGTAGGATCACACCCTATCTACAGAGTAATTCTAGGCGCCTTGGGAGCTTTTCTCCTTCATCCATAGCAGCTGCTGGCACTGCTTGGCGCTTTCTTTCTGATCTCCTTTTTGATGAACCCGCCTGCACATCCCGTCATTCCCCTGAGAAAGGACTCTTTCACGAGTCGATGATCCTTTAATACAGGTCTCTGGCAGATCGCTCGTCCCTAGACTACTCGACGGAGTCGTCTCCACCACAGAGAACAACGGAGGCAATCACGCCTTGTTCGACAGGTCCTCGGCGAACGTTACTGCCAGTACCTTTCATCTTTCTTGCCTCGAAATCCTACAACCAACTACTTTCGCAATTCTCGTTCGCTCTGTCTTTACCTCTCACTCTCCTTTCGAAGCTCTATCCTCCTTGGATGCACAGCTGTTGTTATCGTCTTCCCCAGAACTATATGCGCCCCCTCCAACAACATCATTCTCGTCGAACTATCTTGTCAACTCGGTCCCTGCCGATCTCCCACAACCTGGCAGCGATCGAGAGGAACGCAGACCAGCGGTTGCAAATGAGGACTGGTTTCCTTGTTCATGTGTGATTTGGTTTGCATGTGCAAATGGTTATAGCATTTCGCTACATTTTGATTGACACACTACGCTTTGGGCAGCTCCCACCATGCCTGCTGATGACCCCTTTGCCTTTGTAGCTGCCGAGCGCAAGCCGTTCAAAAGGCCACATTGGAAAGATAAATTGTTTTCGAAGGATAAGAACAGTCAAGCTACGACAGACCAACAGATCGAGGCCTTCTTAGGTCCTTCCCGTGCAAAACCCGCTCCACAGAGTATCGCAGCGGCAACAGCCAGGGGATTACCTGCTCCCCGTCTCGATGTGTCATCTCATCGATGGCCGCCATCTCAGGATTTGTCGCCTGTTTCTCCCCAATCCAATGCCTCCCCCGCAACCGACGCACTCCCACCCCTGAGCTTCACCACCAGTCCGCGGAAACCTCGCATACGGAAAGGATTGAGGGTCAAATTTAGCAACCAGGAGCCTGAAGTGATCGGTGAGGGTGGAGATGAAGCGGACGCGCCTACAATGGAAATTTCTTTGAGCCGTAACCGGCATCGCGATAACGAACCCCCGCCCCAGCTCGAGAACGGTTCTCGAGCTCGACCCCCCGAGCTTCGAGTCAACACATCGTTCGAGGAGCGAGACAGCCGTCATCACGAAGGGACATCGAACCAACCGAGCGAATCCCGGGATGGCCTGACTGCTGCCGACTGGAGGCCACTGTTGATCAACAACCCCCAAGATGCGGATTTCCTCATGGCCCTGAGCTTGGGAGAAAGTGGATCGCGTTTATCATTTCGAGCTTCGGCAGACTCCAACTCATTTGCACGTCGGATACGAGCAAAAATGCAAGCTGAAGAAGGGCAAGCCCTGCACAACCGGTATCGCGAGCCTCCTTCGCCCTGTCATGACGAACCAGAAGTGCAGCAGCCCGTTCCGGTACCCTCGAGCCCCGCATCGTCTTATGGCTCCTCTTCGATTTCTGGAATAGATAAACCTCCGTCGGCCAATACGTTGCGATCGCCTCCGAGTTCAGTGATGCATAGATCGGGCAATGTTAGCCCTATCTCGCCAAATATGCCTTCTACCCTTACTCCGGGAGCCTCAGGACAAAGGCTGTCTCCGCCAGGGGCGCAACCGACCCAGATTGAGCAGAGTACGGATCGACTAGATCGCCCACTCAGCCACGAGAACAGAGAGATGTCGCAGAGTCCTCAACCGCCCAAGTATTCGTTGCGATCGATTGCGAATCAATTCGGAGATACTGCCTTTACCGAGTTCAAAGCCTACGTAGACCGATTTAGGAGCCTCTACAGACTGGCAGCGGAAAGTAAGAGGCCATTGTTGGAGACGTCTCTTGCGGACTGGATTCGCGCTGCGTTGTGGTGGTTCTTACGAGGAAAGACACGGCTTGAAGCATATGCCCGCTCTCGACCACCAAGTTCCTCTGGGGGGATGCAACAGCGAAACTCTTCCGAAGCTGCGAAGCAGGCGGTGATTGACCTTGGCAAAGCTTTGTGGATCAACGAAAACATCGTTCCCCAGCACGCTGAGTTGACGAGGTACGGCTCGATGAGCATTGACGCTCTACTGGCCGTTGTGAGTACGACGGCTAACAAGCAACTATCCGATCTCTTGGGACTTCACCAGGGAATGATGAATCATTTGCGCTCTCTGGCTATGTCTATAAAAAGGAATAATATCCTCTCGGCATTTTCGTCGATCGACGCGTCTGCGGATCATTTCGACACCAGTGTCTGGGTGCAGTATCCAAATTTCGCTCCCGATGTTTCAGCCGTACTGTCCGGTGCTGCAACGAGATCTATGTTGATCGACAGGTCTGGGAAGGTCCCGAATGTGGTCCAAATGATGCCTTTGGCCGACACCAGTCGTTATTTCAGCTACGGAAGTATGTTTGTTGAGGTCTATCTGAGCTCTGAAGATGATGATTCCCACCAATTTTCCATGCCGTGCTCGCTTTCAATCATCCGAGACCGTACCGACTGGTATGTGCTGGCTGCTATTACCAGCCAGAGTGAATTGGTCAACGTGATGATTCAATCCGACCGGAAGCAAGGTCCCACTTGGGAAGATGTGGATTGGCAGGTTAGAACACATTCAATGCGCGTGAAATTGCACCGAGGCTTGGAGCTTGATGTTATGTTTCAGGAGGACGATTTCAAGACGATATGGAACATCGTCAAATATACCCTCAAAACAGAGGCCAGTCTGCAGGCAGAAGCAGGTGAATCCTTGATTTTCGATACTACTTTGAAAGTGTTTCATTACATGGACCCCGGCACACCCAAGGCCTTCCCTGCCGAGCCGATCGAACGGTGCCAGCTTCGACTGTTTGAGCGTTCCGCGACAATAACTGAAGGCACGGGCCGTAGAAGTCTCCACCAAGGCTTCCGGCTGTCGCTCGTTACCAGTCCCAAGGTGAAAACTCTCAGTAGTGTCCGGCATCTGTTAGGGTGCGGTGCCCCTATTGTATTCGGTTTGCTCAGGGGTGAAGATGGCGCACCGGCAATGGTTCTCAAAGTGACAGAGGATGGAAGAACACGTTCTATGTTGATGACGTTCAACGAAGTTAGCGAGAGATCTACCATGCATTCACTCCTGCTGGGAATGATGGCCCGAGAAAGGGAGTTGAAAACCTCGGATCTTCCCGTGCGCTCGTACACCATCGAACAGCCGGCGGACAGGGTCAGCGCTCAGCCGGCAGTCACGCATCTTCAGCTTCCCGCCGGCCACGTGTCGGTCATTGACCAGGAACATGTATTCGTCGAGCACGGTTATGGACCCACCGTTCTGTCTGAACATCTTCGAGTGATTGTGGCTGCAGAATGGGGATCGGTCACGGATCGCGTCAACCTAGGTAAAGTCATGTTGCCAAGCTCCCAGCGATTCCATTTCTGACTTTTGCTCAGGCCCCGGCGAACTGAAGATCGGTCTAGACGTCAATAATAAGACTGCCCTCACCCTGTACCGACCCGGCCAGCAAGATCTTACTGTCTCGGTCGCAGAGAACCTCGTCCCTCCCGAGATGCCCGAAAAGTTGACACAGTTTCTGCACACTGCCAGAGTCAAACCTATGATTCGGAAATTCGAGTTTGCTTCCGAGCAAGGTACGTGGAATCCCATAGCTTCTACTTCTTGCGGCGATCGCTGATCATGTGATAGATCTACATACGTTCCAAAAAGCCGTGACCGGCTTCAAAGTGCTGTTTGATGGGTAGGTATCCCCGCATCGCCTATAGTTAGTGTTTTATTGCTAAGATGATCTAAAGCATTGTGTCGTCCTTTGCAATCTCACGGCGGAGAATGGTGGTACCCATCTACAAGAAGTGGGAAGCGACATTGGCTCGAGTCCAAGTCGTTCAGCAGGAGAAAACCATTCAACTACTGGCCTTCTTCTCTGACTTCAGCCATGGAAGATGCATGAATTTCGTCCTCAAGAGCACAGATACCCTCGAGACTTTCAATCGGTCTGGAAAGTTTGGTATCCGGATCGTGGACGCCAAATTTGCGTTGCCGAAGTCCGAGGAAGACCCGTCTTCGGACTTTGTCTGCTTGGATATGCCGGAATATCCCATAGAGCATGACGATATTGCCATTGCTTTTGATTCCGAAACTGGTACGTTCATCCCTGACGCTTCGGGAATGATATTCGTAGCTAACGTGCACTTCCAGACCGAAAGAACTTCGAGGCTGTTGTGCCGGGGTCTGTTCGCGAACCATCTCGCATTGGATCACTTCGACGATGATCTTGCATTCATCTCGTGCTCCAGAATTCCCAGATATACCATGCAGGGCTTGGTGAAAGGTGTAGCGACATGGTTCCAATCCCGTGCGCAACCGAGCACGTGACCGGCGTCCTTGGCAAGTGGGGCTCACTCTTGGTGACTGAAGGGGTACTTGCCACAGTGGGCATTGCCTTATATCCACCCAGGTACCTCCGAGGTACTCCGTCCCAGTCTGCTGCAACCCCGCCGATAACGCTGCTCCGACCGACACGCACTGTTGGCCGACCTAGAGTTAAATAATCCGTAGATCGGACAAGCATCCCTTTCACCGTACAGCTTCAACCTGATTCCCAACTCTTCTCTTTCCTACCGCTCTACTTATCTACTACTCTTCTGGCGCAATGGCTCACTCCGGCAAAGATGCCGGCCCCTCAACTCGGGCGCTGCACGCAGACGACGTTCTGAATGTGGTCCCTGATGTGGCTCCGCCGTTGCACCTTTCCACCACCTACAGATATTCAGATAACCCGGACGAGCTGGTTCCTGCCGCTAAAGCTACTGTACGTTTTGATGTCCCCTCGATTGGATGAAGAAACAAACAAGTAAAAATTAAAGTAAAAAAATTAAAAATGCACGAGGTTCCTGACATTCGTTGTTCTAGTACGATCTCGATGCAACTACCCATATCTATTCCCGTGACTCCGCTCCTAACCCTACACGATTCGAGACTATTCTTTCCTCCCTTCTCAATGGCCAGGCAGTGAGCTACTGCTCTGGCCTTTCTGCGCTCTACGCGGCCCTTACACTGTTCAATCCTCGTCGTATCTCCATCGGACAAGGTTATCACGGCTGCCATGGTGTCATCGCCATATTCAATCGGCTCACCGGTCTTCAGAAGCTGCCCCTCGACTGTCCTGCCGAGCAGCTGGAGGCGGGGGATGTCATCCTGGTGGAAACTCCCGTTAATCCCCAGGGCACTGCGTTCAACATCGAGGCGTACGCGCAGAAGGCCCATTCACGGGGGGCGTATCTGATCGTGGACAGCACTTTCGCCCCTCCCGGTCTGCAGGATCCTTTCCAGTGGGGCGCTGACATGGTGATGCATTCCGGCTCCAAGTACTTTGGTGGACATAGCGATCTCCTCTGTGGCGTACTCGCCACGCAGCGCAAGGATTGGGCTAAGAAATTGCGCGATGATCGTTTGTTCCTGGGCAGTGTCATGGGCAATATGGAAAGCTGGCTGGGTGTTCGCAGCCTGCGAACTCTTGAAGTTCGTGTGCAGCGTGCGAGTCAGAACGCGTCTAATCTCGTTGCCTGGCTTGACCGTGCTCTCCACACCGCCAATCCGGCCCCGGACAGCGATGAAGCAGCCGTGCAGGCTGTTCTTGGTCAGGTGTTCCACGCCAGTCTCCAGAAGGAAGAGCAGTCGTGGCTGCTGAAGCAGATGCCGAATGGGTTTGGTCCAGTGTTCTCGATCGTCATGAAGGAAGAAGTTTTCGCTCGACGATTGCCCAGCAAGCTTTCGTTTTTCCACCATGCCACTAGTCTCGGCGGGGTAGAGAGTCTGATCGAGTGGCGGAGCATGACGGATGCCACGGTGGACCGCAGATTGCTGCGCGTCAGTATCGGACTGGAGAACTGGGAAGACCTGAAGACCGACCTGCTCGGTGCTTTCAAGGCTTTGGCCAAGGGCGATGAGACCCTCAGCCTTCGTCCCAGTCAGTGAGCTTCATTTATTTGCTACGTAACTTGCATCTTCCGAGCGATAGTGTTTGCTATTGTACTGCGTACATGATGACTCATCCCGCACTGGTTTGCAATTCATGCGGCCAAGTCAATTGCTTGTTGTGTTGAGAATTTAGCCTGCTTCATGTGGCCTGGATGCCCCATTTGTCTCTGATTTTCTTAAATTGCGGGGATGAGCATCACGGTGGGATAAGATCGCTTGTGGAACCCTGGCAATGAGTGATCCATATAGATGTTGTCAGTACTTGCTACTACAAGATATATATTGAATGAAACTGGACAAAAAATATCAAAACCAAATCAAACTCCAAAGACTGAGAGGCCAAAAATGTCACACTGTACACAGCAGTACGTCCATAACGGAGAGACATCTGGAATGGGATAGTGCCAGCAGGAAGAGAGGTGGCTTTCATATTATTCTGCCGAAATCTGCACTGACAGCTATCTCCATCTACAATAAATGGTAATGACGGTGATGAATCATACAGAATTCGGCATCCCTGATCATTTTCTCCAACAGACCAGCGTAGTAGTTGACAGTTTTAGCCTGTACTGGGAGGCCATAATCCATAGTTATCCACGTTTCATACTCGGATCTCAACCCGATCAGATTTAGGCTGTTTTTTTCTCCACAAACTCTACTCTACCCCCGATCAAGATTTTAGCCAGCAAGCATGGCGCGGAGAAGCGGAAGGTTAAACCTTCTTCGGGTCAGCGAATGATGCTAACTTGTTGAAACGGTTTCAGTTACCATGACTAACGATGGAGTATATAGTTAATTATGGCAGATGCACAATGCAGCCCCCCTGGGGAAACTTCCACTCCACACCCGACTGGTCTGTGTCCATGTCAGCCACTGGACCGGATGAACCCCATCCATGCTCTTAGCTTGCATGGCTGCCAAGTATTCACGACGGAAAAGGGTTGCTGCTTTCTTCACGCGGGCGGCTAAACTCGACCCTCTGCTCTAGGAGAGTCTGGAATGATCGAACTTCATTCATTAGTATCTTGAATCTCGAGGACGGGATGGATCACTCTTTCTCTTCGGACGAAGGGAACAAGCTCGAAATCTGTCGGACTCCCAGCACGGATTCTGTGGACGATGAAGACTTCTTGCTGTCGTTGCTCTGGATACGTTTTATCCAGAGATCAAGAGGATCGACATATAAATTGAGACCATGGACCCAGTCTCTCAGAGGATGTCGAAGCAAGCAGCCATCTGGTTCAGTTTGTTCACAATTGACAATCTGAGGCAAAAGCACTTTACTTCACTTGTTTGTTTGGATACTGTGCATCATGCTGTTCACAGCAGTGACCCTCCTCCTCTTGGGCCGCTCCCTCGCAGCCCCGGCGGCTGAGGCCGATGTCCAGAAACGCCAGAGCTGCCCGAACATCCACGTCTTCGGTGCGCGCGAGACCACCGCATCGCCGGGTTACGGCTCGTCCAGCACGGTCGTCAACGAGATCCTCAGCGCGTACCCGGGCTCTACGTCCGAGGCGATCAATTATCCCGCCTGCGGAGGCCAGTCCTCCTGTGGCGGAATCAGCTATGCCAATTCCGTGGTTGACGGCATTAATGCTGTCGTCCAAGCAGTGAATTCATTCAACTCGCAGTGTCCGGAGACGGAACTCGTCTTGGTTGGATACTCGCAGGTGAGTTTGTTTTTTTGCCCCTTCATAGTCAAACGGGCCTCTTTTTCTCTTTCATATGAAGATGGAATCTGGGCTAATTGGCAACTCTTCAGGGCGGTCAAATCATGGATGATGCTCTTTGTGGCGGTGGAGATCCCGATGAGGGCTATACCAACACTGCTGTCCCGCTGTCAGCCTCCGCTGTCAACATGATCAAGGCGGCCATCTTCATGGGTGATCCGCGTTACGTCGCGGGCTTGCCGTATGACGTTGGCACTTGTACAGCTGGCGGGGTATGTTTCTCTCTCTCTCCTTTCCCGTTAGAACTCTGGCTCTGACAGTCTAATACCCTGTGTAGTTCGCCGCCCGTCCTGCTGGCTTCAGCTGCCCTTCCGCCAGCAAGATCCAATCGTACTGCGACAGCTCGGATCCATACTGCTGCAATGGCAACAATGCCGCTACCCACCAGGGCTATGGATCCGAGTACGGCGCGGCGGCTCTGAACTTCGTCAACAGCAAGCTCAGCTCCGGTACCGGCTCCTCCGGTGGTGGTTCTTCTGGTGGTGGCTCTGGCTCTGGCAGCGGCTCTGGCGGCACTGTTCCACATTGGGGCCAGTGTGGTGGTCAGGGATACACGGGCCCAACGCAGTGCGAGAGTCCGTATACATGCCAGGCGCTGAACCAATGGTACTCGCAGTGTCTGTAAGTGGGGTGGGAAACGGGGGCTGAGAAGCTGGATGATGTTGAGTGAATGGCGGATTGAGATGAAGAGTCAGTCTACATTGGAGTAAAGTTGTTGCTGGTTGCCGTTGATCGGGTGTAGTGAGAGGTTAGTTATAACTCCGAGAATGGTGTTGAACTTTTGTCCGTTCAGATCTTACCAATGGCACCATCTCCTCGCTCTAGGACCTAAATAAGTTCCCAGGCAGACTGCCTGCACAATATCAAGCTGCTGATGCCTGAGGGTACAGTTCAGGGCTGTAAATTGGGTGTGTTGCAGGAGGGCTCTGTTACAGCAGAGAAGACATGTTCCCAATCATACATGTACGTCGATTCTCCAGCGCCCAATAAATGTTATGATTGTGAAATGGTGAATGCAAGATGTAGAAGCTCTAGATGTCAGAGCGTCAGAAGATCCATGCTGCTATGGGAGGGAACTCATATTTGATCATCTGCTACTCAGCTTACTTCCCTATTCCTTCAAAAACCATCGTTTCCAGTCTTCGAATCTGGTCATAATGCAGCGCTGTCCCAACTGCCATGTAGAAGGCTGTTTGAAAGGACTTTTATCTATGCGACCAGGACGGGTAGGGCCAAGGAGTGTTTCAGCCTGCAGTAATGAATAATCTGCAGTCATGCATGCAAAGAACAAAATCTTCCTTTAATATAGAAATACTGCGACTCTTGGTGGAAATCTTGCGTGTATGCAGTGGAAGACGTGAGGCTCAGTTGGACTTAGTCCCATAAAGATCGACGTCACGGGAAGGCAACTCGTGTCCTCCGTAACTCAACAGCTTCAACTGTTAGTAATTAGTACTACAACAACACACTCGGTAAACACAAATCATTCATCCCTCCGCAACCTTCCCAAGACCTTGCAAACGCTTCTCCCCATCTTCATCTCCTCTTAGGCCCTATATAATCACAAATCAATCCGACATTCGCCAGGCAATTAGCGGAGGAGTATCCAGTGCTCCTCCCGTCAGTCTTGGATCCCCCGCTGTCGCTCGCGCTGTGTCTATATCCAACCCTCGCAACGGACCCTATCCAATTCGATTCAGTTCCGAGAATAAAACACAATGACAACGGCAACAACACAAAGAGCGGAACAGCAACAACAAGGGCAAACCGGCCTCTTCCAAATCCACTACTTCTCCACCGCGTCCTCATACACAGGCAAACAAACCGAATCGCTCACCGCTCCACTACCGCTCTCGCAGCTGTATCGTGTTCTGGAGGCGAGGTATCCCGGGATCAGGGAGAAGGTTCTAGTTAGCTGCGGGGTGAGTTTGGGGGCGGAGTACGTGGATGTTGAGGAGGCAGAAGCAGAAGAGAAAGGAGGGAAAGGTGATATCGTTGTGATTCGGCCGGGGGATGAGGTTGCGATCATTCCGCCTGTTAGTTCGGGATAAGTCCTCGACAACAACAGGGAGTACAATATCTATGGTTATCCATTTGCCAAGATGTTTCTATGTTATTGGGATACCCAGTTGGTTTATAGAGTGTTGAGCGAAGTTACAACTTGCTGCTACTACTGTTGATTCTGTTTCCGCCACTGCTTGTCTTCACGCCCAGATAATCGAAGAACTCCTGGCTCATCTGTCTCCTCTCATCGCCTTCTTGACCCTTCCATTCTGCGAGCAGAACCTTCTGCTCTTCCGTCCATCGTTCATGATCTGATTTTACCCAGTTCATGCACTCCTCCGCAACTTCTTTTGGAGACTCCATGGGAGTAAAATGCCCCACTGTCTCGAGCACAGCCTGCTTGACATTCCCGCCGTTTTCGACGCCACCGCTCCCTCCAAGACCTGTCCCGGTCCTAATGACAGTTGCTGAGCGCGCCTTGGGGCTTTGAATGAAGAAGGATTGGCCCCCGAACAAGTACAGCACAGGCGGGCACAAGTGAGGGAGGTTCCTGAACGTGATGACCGATTCGGGACGGTAGAAGACAACATCGTCTGGTGTCTCGACCGGCATGTCGGGTAATGCCCACCTGCGACTTTTACTCCGATCGTGTACGAATGTGGGTCGTGCAAAGGTGAAGACTTCTTGACTTTTGGTTGTACTCAAGACAACTACGCTCTCCGACTTGCCGGGTTTATTTGCGGGCTTATCGCGAAGCCCATGCTTGATTCACAAATCTAAAACTCGCGGATCCCAGGATTGAAAGAACTTGTTCTTGGGGAACTTCGTCTCCGCAAATTCCCGTGACGGCCAATGCTCTCGTCGACGGGAGGATGCAATGGCGAACGGATACCTTCCGCCATTCGGACTATACTCCGCAAACACGATGGGTTCGATAAGAATCAAGCTGTGGAAGAGCCGCGGGTGTATCAAGGACAGATGGACCAATTGTGTTGCGCCGATGCTGTGACCAATTTGAAGTGGTTGATCATGCAGATCGCGGGAATGGTCGAACCAGCAAGCTATCGCTGGTCAGCCTCAGGTTCTCATCATTGGAAGAGCGAAATGAGGGAAGAGAGAAAACGGCCAGTCTCACGGTCATTCCCAAGTTTCTTCTCGTTCAGGATTCCACTGGCGCCTTGATGTGCTATGTCGGCTATCCATATACTTCGGATCGCTAGACCATTCCTCTTGGAAAGATGGTATAATTCCACCAATAGCGGTTCGTAGAGTTCCTAGATTCGCTGTGAGCCCTTCTTGTGCCATTGGTAAAGCTTGGATTCGCAATTCTATCGGCTGAGGTGTCAGCGCGTGTACCTTTGGGACAGCATTCGCATGCGCGGAAGTTATACTCAAGTCTCCCTCCCGAGGAGACGGATTATCCCTCGGCGTATATTGCTTAACGACGAGATGAAGCACATCTCCTTGGTTGTTGGCTGTTGCTCTGGGGTACTCGCGAATATGCTGACACGGAACGATGTGTTGGGTTATTTGAAATACTTGCGAGGCGTCAAAGGGAGTAGATGCACCCATGTTGGCAGTTGTTCGTGACGAGATTAGACTATTCCAATCGATACGTGCTTGTACGGAGTATTTATGTATATATAACTCCATATGGAATGATGAATCTTACCATTGCATCTTCTCGATCTTCTTGCTCCACCAAATTGAGTTATTCCAGCCATCTCCAGCCTCTCCCGCAATGGCCGATTGGGGATCCTTGGAGAAAAGAGGTTGGGTGCCATAAGCACTAAGAGTGATGCTTCTTTATCCTCCACATGAAGCAGCCAATAAAGTGTATACAGAGTAGGAACTCTATCTACGATCGGGAACTCTTTCTACCCCCTTGGCTTCCAACTGCTCCCGATTAGGCAATATATCAGATTCCGGTTCTTCCGCAGATTCTTTGGAAGAATTTCCTTCCCCAGAATTGGAATGAGAGGACGTCAGTCATAATCCCCGTACTTGGAAATCTCGAAGCTTTTGGCCGCATATATCAATAATAACGTCATCATTATACCATACTGTTCGCTCAAATGAACCCCTCACAGGCACCTCAGACCCCTATGCCTATACCGGTGACTCCTGCGCCTACACTGGCACAGCCGGTAGTGGAAGAACCAGGTGTTGAGAGCCAGGAGACTAGCTGGGAGTTGACCTTGCGGGAGTGGTCTGCCAGCCCAAGTGTGAGCTGTGTGGAAGTCTCTCAGGCCCCTGAACTGAAGCCCCTGTGGAAGTCAGTCAACTTGGTCCAAATACTCCGTTGACATAGGTTTTGAATACACAGCAACCACGCACCCATTTGACAAATGAAGATCGAGTTGAGGTTATGTGCCTGTGTATCACTCACCAGGCAGATTGGCGGAATCTAAACAAGCGGAAGGATGAGTTCTGGGGAGATCTGAAGGCCTATCTTTAAACAGAGTTGAATTGCACGATCACACACCCTGGATAGAAATCATTAATAATATAGAATAATGCTGGGAGGCTTAATGCCAGGATGCAAATAATGTAGCAGTCGAAAACTTTGTGGCATACAAGGAATGTAGATGCTATAAAATGCAACATGGACTGGCCCTGGGCCTTGACGAGCCATATTCATCTCCTCAACATTGTTCTCGACTTCAAGTCAACAAAGACAATGCTTGGCTTGCATGATGATGGAAATGTATATTGAGGCTTCCAGTCATTTCAGAGTAGTCTTAAAGGCTACTTATGTGAAGTAGACATTATACCTATCGCATGTCTGTGAAACTTCTCTCCGTCAATGCCCAGCCTGTCTGCAAACAGTAATAGCATTCCTTGTTTTCCTTGCCTTATTGGACAACGAGATAGCGCAAAAGAACATGAAACAATGGAAATGTCCTGGATTGAACATTAGTCCATTTCAGACCTGCCGCGTCCCGCATTAGATTTAGCTGTGTTTTGACATTTGGTATCAGGTTGATTTAAGCTCATGGGTTCGTTGGCTGAGAAGCGCCAGCGGGATCTAGGGCTTTTCACGCAAGCGCTGTGGTGGAGCATACCGCGGTTGAGGATTCTATTTTCATCGGCATCACTAATGAGGCATCAAATTGACTAGTATCTTATTGAGCTATCCATAATTTTTTCACCGTGTAACTGGGATTCAAGGAAGCTCTCAATCAAAGTATGGCTTTGTTGTTTCGGCGCTTGTTCAGATCATCCTCAAACGCTCCACGCTGCAGCTCTGTATAACCGGGACCGAGTCTAGATCGAGGTCTTTGTTTTGCTAATGATAGAAACCATGCTTTATTGCGTCAGCTCATTGCTCGGTGTCTATTTGCAATATAAACATCAGATTATTTAAGGGCGTGGCATTTCATTCAGCCCGTGAAGGGTTTCTCTTCTTGTTCTACAACAATCAACATCAACGCAAGCTTTCTTTGTCTTACTCTCTTTCAGCGACCTTACTTTTTGTTCCTTATTCTCTCTTGGAGGCTTATTTGTGTCTTTGATATTGCTTCTTTCAGATATAAGCGTTCATTAATATTTGCTCTATCCTCCCATCAATCTCTTCAAGCACAGCAAACTGAAACTAAGCACTCTTTACAACTACACTTATTTCTCATCACAAGTCCAGTGAACGGAAATCTCCTGATACCCATCCACCCACTATCAAAAAGTTTCACGACTTTAGATCGCATCTCTTGTCAATCTAATCAAGATGCTCTCCGCGAAGTACGGTACCCTCGGCGCGACCTTCCAAATTGCTCGACTCTTCCAGGCCTGCTCTCTCATCGCCATCATCGGCATGACAGCCAACTTCATTGCGGAGATTGTCAATAGCAATCTAACGCCTCCAGATGTTCTCATTGGCACAATCACCGTGGTAAGTACCACACGCCTGACTCCTTGATACTTTCATGTACTTAATGCTAACCCTCTTTAGACCTGCATCGCCGTCATCTACTGCGCAATTAGTCTCATCCTCTACCTCGACAACATCCTCCCCTTCCTCGCCAGCGCCATAATGGACGGGCTCGTCCTCATCGCGGTCATTGTCGTGGCCGTCGTTGTGGGAAAGCCATTGTCGTACCTGAATTGCACCGTCATCGGGGACTTGACGGGAGAGGCTACATCGGCGTACGCTTTCACAACACATCTCGGTAGTTATTTGAACCAGCTCGGTGGGAAGATCGATTACAGTAACTGGATCGGAGCATCGAAGGCGATTTGTCTTGAGACAAAAGCGATTTGGGGATTGAGTATTGCTTTGTGGTAAGTTTTGATGATCGTTTTCTTACACTAATGCTTTGAAACTGACGATTTTCATAGCATCCACTTCTTCTTCTCTGCCATCTGCTGTGTTTGTCTCTGGCGTCAAAAGAAGGCGACCGATGGAGGAAAACTGGACGGTTAAACCAACCGGCCTTTTTCTCTCCCAGCCATGAAGAAGCCTGTTGATCCAGCAGATGACCGTATATAAAAAGATAAACAAGATCGAGCTGTCGATCAATTCACAGTCTGAAAAGCGAAACGGGTGTTGGAACATGACCTAGTTGACTCGGAACACAATTAATGGGCGATTGCAACGATAGATGTCGAGAAAAGCAGTTTTGTCAAAGGAGGTAATATGCCCAGATTGTCTGTCTGCGTGTATTTCTTTGTCTTTTGTACCCTTTTCCAATTGTGATTTCAGGAGTTGGTGGCTGGAATTTTTGGTGTCTTCCTCATCATAATCCATCTAGCAGATAGTAATGAGCAATGTGGTATTGCCTTTTGAGTTGATTTTACTACGAGTAAGAAGTTAGAAAGCTGCTACATCATCAATCTGTCACTGATTCCCTGTTTAATAGCCCTGGAGGTTACCAAGTATAATAACCTGATGTCTCTGTATGACAATATTGCACACCTTCTAGAAATCAGCCTGGTTCTTTTGCAAGTGACACCAACATTCACAGCTGAGTGCTGAATTACACAAAGTTATGGAAGAATTCCCCATTATGAATTAATAGTCAAAGCCAGGCTGGTATAAACTTGCATGTTCCTAGACTCAAGTCACCCTGAGACTTGCTACAAGCTCAGGATCATGTTATTCAATGCCTTTCTCATTCTCTAAGTAGAAAGGGGGGATGTGTCTGGCAGAATAAGAGGATCAATTACACAGAGCAAAGAACAGAAGATGAAACTGAATTAGTAGTAGAGTTTACATCTTAGGAAGAAATGAGGGAAGAAAAGAAGATTTAAAGCAATCAATATTCTGCGTAGGAAGTGAGCAGACTCCCATAACAATAGCAGCTGCACCAGCAACATATTGATCAATCTAAACCTTCTTTACACAACAGTCCACATAACAAAACCTCTACCTGTCATCCACTCTTTCCATTCCATCTTCTTTGCAAAGCCTGTTAGAGAGCTTCAACAGTTTTTCTTGGGAGATTCACCCTTTGTTCTTCCTCTTAACAGATACAACTGAAAGACTCACTTCCTCATCCACAAGCCCTGAACTACACGAAGCCAACATCCAACCCGCAAGATCTTTCGAGAGTCTGGACCGCTTTCACAAACTAGCAGAGAGAGCTTACACGCTGATAACGCTGTGAAAACCAGATATCCCCTTGTGGTGTCCAATCCCAAGTTCTCTCGGAGAAGTCTTGTCTTCTTAAATTGTCTCTGCGCCATCTAACTGGCGTCGGCTCGTGGACTTCAAAAATGTCTCATATACGAGATCGCACTAGCACGGTAGATGGAGATGACCATATTGACGTCTCTGGATCTGACGAGGACCTGCCGGAGGGATATCGTTTGCTCCAAACTGCTTATCTCGGGACCCTCCTCATGGATGTGCGTTCTCTAGACCCGAAAGTGGAGAGAGTTTCCAAATCGCCCGTTGAACGAGCCATATCTCGAGTCCTTAAAACTTTCCTTTGCTCAAGGCATTCGCCGCTTTGACAGTGACACGCGGATGACAGCCTCAATGCCAGTGTTTGCCTTCAAGAGGCTTATTCATTTCTACGTGCGAGAGGTTGCGAAGCAGGGACACCGAGTCACGTATGACGCTACAATACAAAAATGCCGTGATGGTCTAGACCGATCAATTTTCAATTGCCTTCTCAAGGATGGATCCAATTTCCACACCAGAGAAGTACTGATACCGACCCTTCCACTGGAGGATGTCGAAGGAATTCCGAGACCAACCCTTGATGCTGGCCAGCATAGAAAAGCGGCTCTTGAGCAATTACTGGCAACCCAGTCTTATGAAGCTCAAACAGACGAGGGAAAACGGAAAGGGGCTGCGGAGCCCACTGATCTGGTGAGTGCACTCAGGTCCCTTCTTTACACGCTACTTACAGCTAGACGAGGACTATGTCTGGGCGGTCGACTTATATTCTGAAGACGCACTTGACCTAGAGGCGCGCATCTTACTGCGCACAAATCTCCCGTCCTCCCGACATCTGGACTCTGATGGAGCTCTACTTGTGCGGATGTTGAAAATTCTCGAGGTGGAATGCAATTCTCGTCAGGAAGAACATCTGAAGTCCTCGAGGAGTCTCAATACGTGGTTGCGGCAGGTCTTTGGGAAGGATTTCCAATATGGTTGGCCATCAGCAATCTTGACAGTGCTCTGGGACAAAGAGCTTCGTGAGGAAATGAGGAAGTATGCGGTCACCCCCTATGGGGCAAAGCATTTTGCTTTCTCGGACGCTCAGAGAATGGTGTCATCTGCTTTCTATGAGGTAGGAGACAGTAGGAAAAAGAGCTCACTCTAGATCGGTATTGCTAACTTCGCTGCAGACTTGGCAGCAGAAGATAGATGGGTTTCTGAGATGGGCTCAAGAAATATTCGGAAGACATTCCAATTCGATCCCTAGCAAGGATTGGACTCGGATTCTTGATATGGACGTCCCATACTCTTCGGAAACCTTGAAGCTACCCGGCCGTTACAGATCGCGGAAAGTTTCGTCTACACCCTAAAACTCTAGAATTACCCGACAGCTTGACTGTCTGTCCTCTTTCATGGCCAAGACTGCAGCAGCTGTTCACGTTCAAAGCCAATGTGTTTGTCTATCGCCGGCCGGACTTCCTCGTCAACCTGAGTGATGAAGCATATAATCGAATATTCATGAATCTTGTTCAGAATAGCACTTGGAAATGCGATACATCGCGCTCCTGGATACTCACCTACGAGAATGTTTGCGAGCCGGCTACCAAGATCATTCGACACATGATCTGGTGGTTCGACCCCGAATTCCCGAAATTCCACAAGTTCGCCAAAACGTCCTGGGTCGCTTGAGTGAGAAACAGAATCCTGGTGCGTTCAAAGCTAGTTGCGGGCGGCAAGAGAGGTTTTTCAATGGATGAAGAGGAAGACCTCGACAGGATAGCCAAGCGACTGATTCAGGAAGTGTGGAATGCCATCGAGGAGGACCCAATGTGGTGCCAGACTGACCAAATCAGAAAGGTTGCTCAATTTCCCATTAGACTTTAGATATCTTACTTACAAACCGCAGTGGAATGCGTTTCCCAAAGAGGAGGTTGAGAATGACTCTGAGGATGCTGCAATCGAGTACCGCAGTCGTTTTGCGTATCGAAATTGGGCTCAAATGGTCCTTCTCGCTGTGAAATACGCGGGCCCGGCATTGGCTGGAATCATGGCGGCATACAATGACCAAGTCCTGGTATGTCCGCAATTTGTGGACAGTGCTAGTTCCGACTGACTCTCGAATTCATTCCAGGAGAAGCAAATCGTTTTTTCGTCCCCATGGGATTGCCTAAAAAGGCAACTCTTTCTTGAACGGCGTGCAAGTACCTAGGACCAATAGCGCCTGCACGCTCATCAACAACGAAATGGCAATCTTAACTTCCATGATTTGCTACAAAGAGCTCAAGCGAAGAATGGTCTAAACATTGTCTTCAGGATTTCCTAGAAACCCGCCTATTACTCAGGAGCAGGCGAACCTAATTGCCAACAAGGTCTGTATGCCGAGTGACCAACAAATCGATCAGAGCATGGCTAAGAATCGTTGTCAAAACAGGAAGAATGGGAGACCTGTTTGGCACAGCTCAAAGCCCATGATGGTATTCTGCAGCAGAATGGATGGGAGGTAGAACCAGATAACATCAATGAAGATGTCGCATCATTGACACTGTGTCGATTAGCTTGGAGAAGGACGAATGGCGGACCGGATCCAGCGCCCGGCCTATTGACCTCCATGCCGAAGTCTTCAGAAGAGCCGTCTCGGGTCAAACAGTGGAGAAAATGACAATCGAGTAGCCTTACTTCGCGTCCAAGCAAGAGCCGAAGACTTCAGTGAGACCGCGCAGGCAAGAAGGAGGGGCATTCAAACTCGGTCGCGATAAACGGCTGTCGATCCAGACAATTCTCAACGCCGACGCATTGAAGACTCGCTTAAGACTTTAACGAGCCTAGATACTCGAAGGTGTGTGTGAAAGGACGAATGCGTGTTGAAGATGCTGTCACCTGTGAAACAAAGGTAAGGAGGGGAAAGAAATGGAAAAACAAGGCACGGTAAAGAAAAGAAGAAAAGCAAAAGATAGTCATTGAAACATTGAAAAGGCATCAAGCACAACAAAACTACATTGGTTTCGTCTGTCGAGCCACCTGTGAAGTCAGCAAAATCCATATCTATTGCAGCATTATGCTTAAGTTGATATGCAGACACCACAGCATCGAAAACCGAGGCAAAAGAAGCGCCGAGACATAAACATAGGAATATGACTTGGGATCTCGCCTCAAATTGAGCCAGCAGCTGATCAGTCGTATGGCAAGTTCTCTTCGTTGGTGACCGAAAAGAAAAGACAGTTGGACATTCCAGACTTGATTTCTACTCTAGCTCATCGAGGCAAGCGAGATATGTATTCTGGATGTGCGATTCTTCTTGGTCAATGATTCTCTTGTTGAGCATAGGGCGGAATCCAAGGTCTTGGGCGTTTCATTTAGTCTTAGCTCAGCCATCTCAAGGAACCTAGATAGTTGCATCGAGTTCGATATGGCGTTTTCTCCCTCATGCTTGCTGTTTGCTCATATCGGGACGTATCTCCTACCGCCTAGGCGGTGACTCGACATCTGCCAGCAGAAAAGAGGCAGTTTCTTTTCCCATTGAAGAGATATCGCTGACCATCTTCTCACCATACTCGCGTTCGGCTCTCTACTTTGACTGTTGATGTCGCGATATAGGCCTGCGTGCCGTGAAATATGCCTCTTGTACTGTTGCGGACTCATCTACCGCGACCGATAACAGATACGAGCCAGCTCTGCGCCCGCTGCGCTCTGAGACAGAAGCGCGCAGCGACATTTCTTGCGAGAGCTCCTTCTGCTTTACGACAAGTCAGCTTGTTCCGAGAACGTTCATTAGCTAATGTTTCGCTTGCTAAACGTTTTAGCAATGGAATCAAGGTTGGTATCGATGGCAATAAGTCAGACGTTTTCTGTCTAATGGATATCTTCCCTAGAACTCTTCGGCCGGGCTGGACCCTGCAAAATCCACAACAATCGAGGACATACGGTTGAAAACAGAATTTGAAGAGACCAACGATATCAGAGATTATCTGCGGAAATGGCAGGAAACACATCCGAATATTCTGGATCCCGTGCGAGGCCCCGGCACCTCCAACCAGACGTTAGACCCGTCGACCCCATGGATCGGCACCATGTTCAACGATAGCCGGGAAGCTTATGATGCCGGGAGTGATGCTTTACGTGCAACAGAAGAGGATCTTTCGGAGTTTGCGAACCCTGGTGACGAGGGTGAAGGGATGCTTGATTACCTGGAACCGGGCGATTTGGTGGCGTTATCCTCGTACGTCCTCAATCTGCTCCCGCACTCTGGCTTCTGCTGACATCTTCGAATAGTACCGATGGCCTTCTGAGCCTTGCGATCTATGTACGGTCCGTCGAGAAGCAGCAACAGTTTTATACAGAAAGCGGTAAATGGCGTGTTGCATTTCCCAAGGACCTGGATTATGTCGTAAAGGGCTTTGCTCCTCCGGAACTACTGGCCCCTCTGCTCCCACATTTCCCCAGTGACCTTGCGCAGCTTAGCCCCGTGATGCAGAGCGTGATAGAAGGCGGAGTGCCCAGGCCTCTCGGTGCCCCTCTCCTGCGAAAGATGGGTAGTTTCGACGAGAAAGTTCAAGCTTTTTATCGCAAAAATCCTCAACGTCTCGACGATATTCATGCCCTGGTGGCAGACGAGGAGGAAAATGTAGAATATACGCTCAAGGAGCTAGCTGCGAAGGCGCTCAATGTCGAAGAAACAGAACTCGATGACGTGATGTTGTTTGCGGTCCATCAAGCGGTTCGCCGTAATTCGTTCTTGATTGAGAACGACCGAAGCTCGCTCTTCACCGACCATTACCTTGTCAAGCCCAAAAGGCTCGTGAAGGTCATCGAAACCGTGACGACATGGGTTCATGAGCATCAAGATTATCTTGTTCAGGCCATCTCGGGGAAAGAAACTGGCGGGTTTAAGAACCATCCGCTGCAGCAGTTCCTTTCAAAGGCTCAGCGTCTGATTCGCTTGAGCAGAAAAGTCAGGTCTCCGACAACGATGGCGAGTGTGGGTCCTACAGCAAACAGGTTTCAACCTGGCGAGGGCGGCAACAATATGCTGTTCAGAGAGGTCGAGACGGAGAAATTCAACGATAGTGATCGGATGATCATCGAATTCCTTCAGCTTTATTGCATTCCTCCGAGACGAATGGCGTCGGGGCCTGAGAGAAGTGCCGGATCCCACATCATGCGGGCCACTGGGATGTATAGCGCGCTGGATTTGAGCGCGGCATCTATGCCTCTCTTTCTTCAGGAGCTCGGAGTATTTGCGCCTTGGGTGAATCTAAGGCTACTTGACCAGGCCCTAGCTCTCCCAGGCCACGGCATATCGCGTCGTTCGGACGCAATGTGGGAAGACATTCGAGCAGCCTGTCAACATCATGATTCTAAGGGGCTCACAGACAAGATGCAGGATATGCGGACCGATTGGGGAGACCTGCCAGTGTATTGTGTGGACGATCCAGGCACGCAGGAGATCGATGATGGCGTGTCTTTGGAGCGGGTCGCTGGAACGGATGATACGTTCTGGATTCGTGCTCATATTGCGAATCCTTCGGCGTTCTTCTCTCATGAAGACAAGATCATGCAGTATGCCGCTTCACACTACTCCACAGTCTATGCGCCTGAGCGAGCATATCCCATGCTGCCCAGCGAGTTGACACAGAGCCATTTCAGTTTAGCGTCCGGCCGGCCATCACTGACTTTCAGCGCGAAAATCAATCTACAAGGAGAAGTTCTGGAGACCGATATCACAAACGGAATTATCAGAAACGTCATTTATTTGACACATGACAAGTTGCGCGGTCTTTTCGAGCCCAATTCGGACGGCACGTCTAATGTTCTGACAGTGGGCGGATACTTCAGCAGAGACATTTCGCGTGCGGGAATTCGAGACTCTTTATCGCAGGAAGATAAGGATACCTTCAACACGTTGAGGAAACTCATGCTCGCCTTCCGTGAACGCAGACTGCAGAACGGTGCAATGGATCTTCCTGAGCAAATCGACGCCTCTGTGTCGGTCACCGGTGGGAAAGAGGCCATGAAACCATACAACATGAACGTCGAAAAGGGACGATATATACTGGGCGATCCAATCATCAGGTTACGCTCGCACGATGTTGATCCTCATGAAATATCCGATCAATCTAAGACAAACTTAATCTCGCTATTAATGAATCTCGCGTGCTGGGTTGCCGCAAGCTGGTGTGCGGAGCGCAACATTCCCATTGTCTATGAGGGAACATGGTATCATCCCGAGTACCCGAAACTGACCAACAAAAACCTGTCCGAATTCGGAGGAAGAGGTTGGTTGAACCTGGCTGCGCCAAAAGGCGTCTCAAGCTCCAGTGTCGTCCCTCATGCCTCGCTTGGACTCGACGCCTACGCCAAATCCACCAGTCCCCTCCGACGATACACCGATCTGATGGCCCACTACCAGATCGAAGCGGCACTGAGATACGAAAAGGAAACCGGTCAACACTTCAATGCTTCGGAGCACCCGTCCATTCTTCCCTTCTCCAAGCAAGAGGTCGATACCTACATCACGCGCTCACGATGGAAGCGCAACAGAATCAGGGACATCGACGCAGGATCCAAGCAGTTCTGGGCCTGCATGCTTCTTTTCCGCGCATTTTACTTTGGCGAATGCGAGTTACCTGAGACCTTTCGATGCTTGCTGCACAAGCCATACAGCAATACCTCGTTGGCAGGGACGGCCTTCGGAGATGGTTACGCTGGTGTCATCACCTCGCTTGGCGTTCGGTGTCAGATCCTTTTCCCTGAAAACTTCCCGGACGTTGATATCTTTAGCGTGGTGGAGGCGAAGATCACCGCTGTCGATATGTCAAGGACGCTTGTCATCATGGAAGCGACGCGGTTTGTGAAGCATTTCGAGCGAGTGGGTGAGTGGAGATAAATGCCATTCCTATAGCGATGGCGAAGCATTTGTACCAATATCCACTTTGTGATTGGTTTCCAACTCTACTCTACGGTCTTCTTCTCTTGGGGAAAAATTGGCGTCACGAGACAAAGTTTTGGGGTAATTAGCAGGTTATCTTGTCAGGGGCATACAGCCATATCTGCATTGGATTGGATGAAATCTCTGTACTATACTGTAGTATAAGCATTTAGACTCTCGGATATGTTCCCTTTTAAACTTTGAAATCATATATTCCACATTAACTCAATCATCACCGGCCGGTACATCGTCCTTGCCTACTGCGAACAATGGTTTTAAATCCCTCCACAGCTGTATAGGTGCAACCGGCTCCCCAACTCGGTGCCGACGGCAGCCCATCCACGTCTACGAAATTGTACTCGGTATCAGTCATTCTATCCCGCAAAAAGGTCATCTCGGGAGAGGGATTCTTCGCGTTGTTGCGCGCTTATTGTGTTCATCGAGCATGTAGTCGTGGTCGACTTCGTTCTCTGGGCGGAAGGCCGGCATGTCAAGGATGAGCAGCGGAGCCCATGCGTAGGAACAGTGTGAGTGCTTTAACGGTCCCAGCAGCCTCTGAGAGCGTATTGAAAAGAAGGCCCTCGAGGTAGGCAGTATACTATACTGGGAAGTCCGCACGACATTCTTCTGAACGCCTCAGACTCAACGTTACCCAAATGAAGGGATTTCGCTTCGACACTCCACTCCACTGCCTATACCTCCCCCAGACACCATCTTGCCGTTCAACGTTCACGGATGCGGAGACGTCCAAGCCGATTTGGCAAAACCCGTAAGAAAAGGAGCGGAGATTCTATGGGCTTGGACATCGATGTTGGACGATGGAAAGAAAGGGCGGTTATGCCGCTACACAGGATTCAAAGATCAACACGGCCCTACCGAAATGGATTTTTCAAGCGATGGACGGAATGCTCTCCTCTTCCACCTATGCTGTCGAGGGGGTTCTGGGGTGTAAGCGAGGTGAGTACGCTCATCGCTCATGCAAGATTGATTCGATTCCCTTGACATCGTTAGGGTAGAGTAGTGATAATGGTCAGACACAATTAAGTCAAAGATGGTAATGAGAAACGCAGAAGCTACCGGACATTCTGGGATAGTTGTTTCCCTGAAACCAGACTGACCAATGCAAGGCCGCTAGATGAATGTAAGTAATCGAGTAGTGTCCCCATGTAAATCTAAGATTTTTGTGGAAATCTTGACCAGTTGAGATATATATTACAGATACCTGCAGTGAAAAATCTGGAATCTCTCCATCAGCAGTCACTATCATGCAATTGATGATCCAAACACCTCCTTCACGAGAGTTTTCTTGTTCACTGTGATGACGCATTCGTTAGCACAAGAATCCAGACAAGCTCAAAAACGTATCCGGCAAAAAAACAAATGAAGAAACAGATGCTCGATTACAAGACGGAAGGATACTCACCCTTCCCCATAGCATTCCTCGGAATGGGACCATCTAGGATCTTTAATTCCTGCGGGATCTTGTAATTGGCAAGGCGCTCCTTCAACGCCCGACGCATGTCCATCGGGCCCCATGGCTTGCCGCCACGGCCACCACGGGCAGCAGCTTCGGGTTTCAAGACGACGATCGCGGCGACTTTCTGGCCCCATTGCTCGGATGGAAGGCCGACGACTGCTGCCTCTGTGATTTCGGGACTGGAATTCATCAATGCCGGCGTTAGCGTTTGACAACAAGGAAAAGCAAAGCAATGGTTAAGGAATGAAAAGGCGTCCTACAGAGATAGTAATTCCCTCTCGACCTCCAGCGCACTGACTTTCTCGCCGCCTGTCTTGATGATATCGACACTGAGCCTGCCTTGAATGAAATACATTGGCCCCTTCGCCCACTCCCCACTGGTTCCCCTGCCTGCACCTTCAACGGGCCGTCTCGTCGCAACGTCTCCGGTCTTGAACCATTTCCCTTTGCCGTCTCCATCGTCGGCGAAGGATTCCCGTGTAGCTTTCTCGTTACCCCAGTACTCGCGGAAAATGGTAGGACCGCGCAACTGGATCTCGCCTTCGCGCTCCCGTCCGTTCTTGCCAATCTCCTCACCTGGCTTGATGACTCTGCCAGTGTCCGTGTCGACGAGTCGGACTTCTACAGAGGGCAACGGCCAGCCGACGCTGCCGTCGACACGGTCCGCGAAGTCGAGGCCACAGCTGATTGCCATGCCAACCTCTGTCATGCCGTAGCGCTCTAGAAGGACGTTGCCGTTGCTGAGGTCCTGCCAGGCTTGCTTGGTTGGTGTTGGTAAGGCAGCAGAACCGGAAATGTTCAATCGGAGATTTTGAGGCGAGATGCCTTCCTTGGCGGCTTTTTGAACTTCGGGTGGGAGACTGGGAAATGAAGACAGGAGCCGGTTGTATATTGTTGGGACGGCGGTTAAGAAAGTGATTTTGTCTTTGCGACTCGTGGAATTGGTGTCAGCGAGGAACGGCGCAGCAAGTCGGTGCCATACTGCATCCGGATTAAACGGGAACATGAACTCGACGGAAGAGCCAGCAAGCACAGGTGTTATGATTGCGTTCACTGTGCCATGAATGTGATGGAGAGGAAGAAGATGGAGCAGTCGGTCTTGCGGGGTGTATTCCCACGCCTCCAGTAACGAGGCTGCCTGGGCTGTAAGGGCTGATTGGGGAATAAGTACACCTTTCTATCATTCTATATCAGCATGCTTAACATACTCTCATATCAGATGAAGATAAGGAAAATATCTTACCGGTCGATTCGTAGTCCCAGAAGTATACAGCATCATCCCCCCTTGCGACTCGTGCCCATTGAGATCCTGCAAGATCACCGGGCCAGACGAAGCCGCGCTCTCCTTGATCTTCTGCTTGATATTTAAGATCGGTTCCGGCTCTAGCCCGGCTTTCAGTAGATCGCGCGCCTTCTCCGCATATTTCTCCGTTGCGAGCAAGACCTTGGCCTGAGAATTATCCATGATATACTGCAATTCACCCGTGGGAAACGCCGGAGAGAGGGGAAGGGCAATTGCATCGCTGGCAAGGATGGAGAGGAGGGTTACTACATTTCCCAGTCAGTCAGTCAGTCAGTAACCTGCTTGCTGACCGAAAACATGCTGAGATGCGAGTTAGTTGTTCAATTGGCGGAAGAAAACAGTACCTACGTAGTCATAGCTATTTTCAGCAAGAAACGCAACTCTTTCCCCCGACAATGCATCCTTTCCACCGTTTGCAGTCCGTAGAAGCTGGTCCTTTGCCTGAAGGACATCTGCGACTAGACTGCCGTAGGTGAAGGTGCGCGATGACGCGCTATGAACGACAGCAACGCTGGACGGGTCATGGTTCTGGAGGGCGCGGAAGAGAGGGAGATTGGGGAGAGTAGATACTGAACGAAGGAGGAGAGCAGATGCAAAGGACCGACAGGAGGGTTTGCATGATAACCTCGTTGACGCTGTGCGAAGGAGTGAGGGCCTAGAGCCCCGCGCGTGGAGGAGGGAGATCAACCTGCGGCCAGGCATTGTGTAGCCAATTGGGTTTGGGATAGACAGGCAGAATTGTTATACAGAGTCCGTCATAGTGTCAAAGGACTGAAGTTGATCAGAGATGGTATAAGTAGAGACATTGAAATGAAGTAGTCAAAAGTAAAGTCACGTCGATGACATACATGTGAAAGCCGTTCCTCTCTTTTCGGCTGCGGAATCCCTCCGATCATCAGATCAGAGAGAACCATCACCCAAGCTCAAGCTCAAGCTCAAGCTCAGATCCCACCCTCAAGGATCAACAAGAGCTGTTCGCACCATTCAATTCCAGCTCATCCTCTAACACTAGGATTCGCACTCCAATGCCCTTCCTCCGCACCATTACTTTTACATCTCGCTGCCTCCTCTCCACCACCGCATCCAGGATGGCCTCCAACACCCCCGTCGAAGATACAATTAGAGAAAAGGTAAACAGCCTCTCAACATTTCCAATTCAGCTAACAACTGAATCGCTAATTCTTCTTCTTCTTTTTTCTGTACTATATATAGATAACAGCCGCCCTCTCACCCTCGACACTCATAATCAGAAACGACTCCCACCTCCACGCGCACCATGCTGCTATGCGCGGGACAACTTCAACGGAGACACATTTCCAGTGCGTCCAACCCAATGCAACTGTCAATCTTGATATTTATTGTTTTTTCTGATTAGTGTCACAATCACATCTGCCGCATTCCAATCGAAACCGCAACCCGCTCGACATCGAATGGTATATGCGCTTTTGAAAGAGGAAATGAGTCGCAAGGAAGGGATTCATGCGTTGCAATTACGGACGAGGACGCCGGAGGAGGAGCAGAGAGAAAAGGAACGGGAGAGCCAGTCATCGCCGTCGACATGATTGTGGAGAGTCGGGATTATGTTACGTCGTGGGTAGATTGTCAACTTCTCTTGTGTATAGTAGTAGTATATAATTCAAATCCTCCAATCGTACTGAGACACACATATACAGAGTATGTACTTTGTGGATTCTGGCGAACTCGTCTTTCTTCCGCTGAATCATTCAAACTGACCTGATTTGCACTGGTGTATGCCACTCGTGGATAACGAAGATATTTGTTAAATTATTACATATATTCTAGCGCCAAGAAAAGAGAGCGAAAAGGAAAACAGAGAGAGATTCTAATATATACATGAGTGACAGCATCATGCGCATTCCAGCCATTGAACAGCGACAGAGTCCCATGATCGACGTCGCAGTAATTCAAGTCAAGCAGAAAACGGGACAATGACTGTACATGTATAAGCGAGACAGTTAAGGAAACACGGAGATAAGAGACAAGGTCGACAGGCAGTAAAGGGCAATGAACAGTTTGCTTTTCCAAAGCAACCCCAATTGATGAACACAGGAGAACGCAGATAGATGGTATAGAAGCGATGGCAGGTGCAGCTGGATGAGGGACGGGTCGAGAGAGGACAACTCTCGAGATACTCGAGCATAATATAATGGAGCAAATGAGACCGCTGGGGAGGAAGGGCCTCGGGTTATGGGAAGAGTGGCCGAGATGTTTTTGCAACGCAAGAACGCGGAAATGGTGCGAGCCATTATCAAGAAACTGAAGATACTAGTATGAAACATTATCGAAATAAAGAGAGATCAACAAGTCAAGGAGTCCAATCAACGGCGCATTCGAGAATTGCCATTTCAAACCCAATCGTCTGATCAATTCAAAAGCGACTACTTTTTGTTCGCTTGCGTCACACCCACAGCAACGCCAACGACAATGGCAATGATGAGGACTGTTGAGTCCGGGTCAGCGTGGCTCTCGCCATCTTGGGGCAGAGGGAGTACTCACTGATGATGAGAAGCGCGTACCACTTCCACCTCCTTGCATTGCGGGCGCTCGTAATGGCATTGTCGATCTGCTTGTTGGCGTTCTGTACATTGTCCACCACGTCGATGGCACCCTGGTTGATCTGCTCCACTGCGGGTTCCTGCTGCTGCACCAACTCGGCAACTTCCTGGTACAACCGACCCAGTTCAATCATATCTTGCTCAATCTTCCGAATCGCGGCGGAACGCTCCAACGCGGCTTGTCTGGCATCGTTGGCCTGGCGGGTTCGGCTACCGGCGACCTAGAAACACGTGAGCAATGATTCAATTTCAGCGACACACTCTTCGCCGCTGCATACCTGAAAGCTCTGCTCCTGGCCCATGAGAACATTCTGCACGCCTCGTTCCAATTCCTCCGGGGTCGCGTTGGGGTTGGCGATCTCGTAACGTCTGCGCACCTGCTCCCGCAGACGCTTCTGGAAGTCCGATTGGGCCTTCTGGTACTGTTCGATTTCTCGGCGCAGGTTTCTGCTCGTCACATCGATCTGAGTCTGCACGCGCGAGTCGCCCGATCCCGGGGTCTGCTTGACTTTCTTGAGGGAATCACGAAGATAGCGGAAGCCGTTGTTGATCTCGTCCTCGAGATAGTCGAGTTTCTGGCGGGTGGCCTGGTCCTCCTTGCCGGTACTGGAATCCAACAGAGCATTCTGTGCCGCCGCCAATTGAGTCTCTCTCTTCACGCGCAGGTCATTAATGCCATCATTGATCTCCTTGCACTTGTTGAGGATCGCGGTCGGTCCACTGGCTTGTTGGCCGTATCCGCCGTTGTTCATGGGGGTCATCTCTATATTCAAGATCGGATAGTTAGCCCCAGCCTCGTGTATGATACTATCTTGTCGGATGAGCTTTCGTCTCACCATAGCCACCGTTACCCTGCTCCATGGTGTTGGCCTGGCCATAGCCGGTCTGGCCGTAGCCTTGCTGCTGGGCATAGGGATTTTGCTGCTGGCCGTAGGGGTTGTATTGGCCGTAGCCACCTTGGTTCTGATACTGCGCGATGCCGTTAGTAACAAGACGTCAATCATCGCGCAAATGCGATCCAGGTCCAGCGACCGAAATTCGAGAGAGATTGGCAGAACGTACGCTCATTGCGGTATTATGCTAGCTTCTCTATTATTTTTGACGTTCAAAAGTCCTTAGATGCGTCTTTCCGATGACCAGCTCGGGAGTTCGCTAGACAAGAAGTCGTTGAGGGATGTCGCGTTCAGCGGTGACTGGACAGGGATACCCGAGCAATGCGAAACCTCACGAAATTATTATGTTTTTGGGTGTAAGGAAGAGATCGAAGGACAGGATGGGCGCGTATGTTCGACAAATCTCGTGAGAGGGGAAGGAGAGGCTGAGAGGAAAAGGAAAAGTAGTTAAGTGAGACTAGACAGAGGCGGCTGACGGTCGAGAAACTCAAGTGGCGTTTGGACGATGATGATTATGGATGATTTAGCAGCACGAAGGATGCGACGGCCACAGACAATCGATCCTACAGCTTCAGCCCGGAATAGACAGCCAATTCGAGCGGACGCCTGGAGGAAGGAAATCCAACGACTGAACAGGAGTAGTGTCAGTAGGAAGATTCGCTCTGGAACAGCAGTCAGTACGGAGCAGTCCAGCAGCGATGTCGATAATTATGATTAGGGGCCAAGCACAGACCGATTCGAAGCGATCGTCGACGGATTCGCCCCCTTTTCTTTGGCTCTTCCTGTTACGTCTCGTCGGCTGTGAAACGACAGAGTCTGCGTCAAAAGATGTCAGAAATTTATCGATGTTCAAGTCCTTAGATGAAGGATGGTTTAAAAGAGGAAGATATAAGGATCGACCTGTATCCAAGTGTGGCTGAGAAGCACAGTTTGCTTTGCTGCCATGTCCAGGCATCCGTTTTCTTTTCTTCCCCACGCTTCCGGTCGCAAGGTTGTGTGCACCAGCATCCAGTTACTGTCCATCTATCCAGTTGCTCAATTTCATCTCAATTGAGTTACGGAGTACTGTATTCCAAGCCTCCCGTCAGCATTATTCCTTTCTCTGCCGACTGCGATATCCAAGGTCGGCCATGGATGCTCAAGTTAAGTTGCATACAATGTAAAGAACGGAGCAGGGCGGCTGCGCAGTCCTCCATCTATGGCAACACAGGTAAACACCAATGTCAATAAGTTATCATGACTACGTGGTAGACGAGGAAAAACATGCCGCTTCTGGTTTTCATCGGGTTCAATTGCTTGACGCCTATTGCCTCCTCGGTTCTGTCGACAGCAGGAATTTCCTCTGCAGCGCCACCACCACGCCCCACTGAACAATTTAACGAGCTTAGCAGCCTTAGCTACTTTGTATGCAATGATTTTGGTAGACTGACATGCCATCAAGATCCTCGAGGGAGGAATCAAGAGTCAAAACCATTGCCTGTAACACAAGCTAAGCCACACCTGCATCTAGGATCATGCGGACGTCTCGAAAGCATACATATTTAGCAACATCGACTCCATCCATCTATGATCTATCCCATACACAGCCCCTGCTAGGTCCTGCTGCGATGAGTCTATGACAGATGGAGTGGACCCTGCCACACTTTCCAGAATTTAAATTGGGCTTGAGGCCCATGCAGAATCGAATCACAACCTGCGAATAGGGTCATTATTATATAAGCCAACAAACTGTTGCACATCTGCATATCATGCATTATGCAGTGTTACACAGGAAAGGTACAATATCAGGTCGCTTTATCTCCTACGGCTGTTCATTTGTATACACCAACCTTTTATTCTTGACAGGAGAAACCCAGTCCTCCATGATGGATACATATGGGGATGAGCTCTACACCTGAGAGCATTCCTCTAATTCACTGAGCTAGCCCGCATCCTCGCACATTATAATACTGAAAGATTGACTCGCCTGCACTTGCAGTTATTTCATCATGGCATTCGTATTTGCATCCGTCCCACACGGCAACTGACCTGCTCAAAACCGCGCTGCGAGCTTCTCCGCCGTCTCCTGTAACGGCCAGTCGTGGCGTTTGACGCGACTCCGGACCTTGTCCCCATCCTGTGGACTGACATAGCGAGCCTCAACTGCGGGATTATATCCCAGACCCGAACTCTGGCGAACTTCCTCATCCGACACCATACGGTTGGTTTGTCCGTCCGCTCGCTTATAGACAGTCACGACCACCGCGCCGCCGAGCCCGAGATTATGCTGAAGCGCCACGTCCGCATTCGTGACCAGCCGATTGTTGGCCCATCCGCGCAACTGCCAGGTGAGTTCCGCACACTGAGCCAGCCCTGTAGCTCCCAGCGGATGGCCTTTGGAAATGAGACCTCCCGACGGATTGATCACGGGGCCCTTTCCACCGTACGTGATATCCCCTCGGCGAACCAGTTCATGTGCCTTGCCCGGTTCTGAGAAGCCCAGCGCATCGAGCAGGAGGAGCTCGTTGGTCGAAAAGCAATCGTGCAGCTCGCACACTTTGATGTCCTTTGCTGTGACACCGGCCTCGGTCATGGCGCGCTGGGCCGCTTGTTGTGTCATGTTGAACCCGACAAGGTCGATGGCACTTCGCGAGTAGACCTCGGGCCCATCTGTCATCAGTGCCTGGCCGGCCATGAGGATGGCTTGCGACTTCAGATGCGGACGGGCGTCAAGGAAGCGCTGCGAGACGACGACGGCGGCCGCCGCTCCGTCACTGGTTGGGCTGCACTGCAGCTTGGTCAGGGGCGCGTAGATGGTCCCCGAGTTTAAGATCTGGTCGAGGGTGTATGCCGTGCGGAATTGCGCATAGGGATTGCGCTGCGAGTGTTCATGCGAGACGCGGGCGATCTCAGCGAAGTCTTCCGCTTTGGCTCCGAATCTGCCTTTGGTGTAGAAGTATTGGTCCGACACTACACTCAAACATGGAGAGAGAGAGAGACGACTCACTTCCTCATGTACTCACGTCCGGCATTCCCAAAGTACTGAGCATTGCGCGGAGAGGGATGCTTCCCATTCACCTCCTCCATGAGCCTAGTGGAAGGACCATGCGCACTAGGTCGATCATCCCACACGCTCTTGATCGAACCGGGACGCATTTGCTCGAACCCGATGACCAGTACGCAATCGACGACGCTGCCTTTCACCATCGTCCGCGCCAAATGCAGCCCCGCGGATCCCGTGGCGCAGGCATTGTTGGTGTTATAGATGGGAATGCCGGTCATGCCGAACTGATAGAAGATGCGCTGCCCACAGGTACTATCGCCATAGCAATAGCATGCGATTCCAGTTTGGACATCATCGTAGTTGATGTGGGCATCGAGCATGGCTTTGACGCCAGCTTCATATCCTAGTTCGGGATATTCTCGGGTGCGGCGTGGTTTGAGGAATTGGGTCATTCCCACGCCTAAGACGTAAGCAGCGTTCTGAGAAGCCATCTTGAGAGATAGGAAGGTATGAATTCTGTCTTCTGGCGACGTTTTGTGCATCGGTCCATGGCGATATCTCATGCCACTTATTATAATCACTTCGAGTTGATGGAAACGATAGCCGAGCCCCGAGGCAGTGGAATATTCCCCTCATTCCCCCGCTTGTCAACATGCAGAATGAGGAACAATCCCTCATCGCGAGTAGTGATTTATTGAGGATGGAGGGTAAAGATAAAGGGTATTGACGCTTTTTTTAGGATTATTGAGATAGTTCCTGGGTTGTTTGCAATTCAAGACCCGCAAGGCAATAGTAACACAGGTATGAGACTTCTTGGATGAGCACTATTGCATCTTCAATAGCTGCATCTCGGCATATTAAATGCAGTCATAGAATAGTAATTGAACTTGACACTCTTGAGTCCACGGTCCATATCACGAAGTTTTGCTTGTAGTGGTTTTCTCCTGGAATGTTCGATAGAGTAGACGGGGCAAGGAATCTGATACATACTTGACAATGACAGATTAGGATCAGGGCATTGTTGCTACGCAGTGACGTTTGCAATCAAGCCAACTGAAGATTTCATAATTCGCTAAAGCAGTTATAGGGAACAAGTACTTGATGCCAGAGTACTTATAGATGACTGTGGTGTCAAGTGGATTCGCCTAATAGTGCTCCAAAGGTGTTTGCAATATGGCCAGCTGTCTCTTGCATCTAGACCCGATGGCTGGGAAGTAATGTGGGTTTAGAAAAGTTCCTGGAGATATGTACCTCTATAGTCTGTAAGTCGGGGGAACTGATACTGAAAAAGGCGTCAGTTAATGCCTTCTTTCAGAGTTCCTCTTGGTGGCCTCGCTGCTTTCTCTATTGCTTCAAAAGAGCCTTTGCTCATTCTCATGGAGCATTGATGTACTTAAGAGGAAGTAAGTAACCAGGGCAGTGATATGATGTACTAATTTGACTTTGCAGGCTTAAGCTTACTCCTGCCACATTAAATAAATCTATATATCTTTAATTCGAGTCAGGGATACCGCGAGTCTTAATAATCTATCGATGGAAGTGACTCTGGCAAGAACAAAAACAACAACAGTAGTGATTTCTTTACTCAAAGCGTGCTGTATTCAAGGATGGCAAAAGGCTCTACCTAAATCAAACCGGGATGAATCCACTGTGATTGCACTACAGAGCTGCTTTTTATTGAGGGATGTCCGTGGGTTCTTTTTGAATATCCATCTTCAGCACTCCATACAAAAAAACAAAATGAAAAGAAATGGAAGCCCCCGCCTGGAATCGAACCAGGATTACCGGAATCAGAATCCGATGTGATGACCGTTACACTACAAGGGCATCTGTTGAGCAACCGTCATGAATATTTTCTCATATGAATCTAGTCCTACAAAAAGCTCGATCAACCTCCAGAGTTGCATACTGCGAGGACGATGGGTCTATAAGATCAAGAGAGGTTCAAAAGGTGAGGTCCCGAAAGTTCAAAGCAAGATGGGTCGTCAAAAGTTACAGTCAACAGAAAAATCTTGGATATGACGAGACGTTCGCAAACACTGCTCGTCACGAAACGTTCCGAATCTTACTCGCAATTCCCACACACTTTGATCTTGAAGTAGACCAGGTTGATATGAATCTTGCCTTCCTGAACGCACCACTCAAAGAAGAGATTTACATGGAATGTCCACATATTTTTAAACAGCATCAGCTCATCTGTCTCCTCCTGCGGTCCCTCTATGACTTGAAGTAATCTGCTCACCAACTGGTTTCACGTCTGCGGCGACGGTCTACAATCCATTGGATTCAAATGATCCGCAGACGACGAGTGCCTCTACACTTTACGGACTGAGAGAGCAATCGCTCACATACTGGTCTGGATAGATGACATGATTGTGGCAACATCATCCCGGAATTGACTGCATGGGTGAAGTGAGAGATTCAGAAGCGCTGGTTCATCCCGGATTTGGGACCATTATCATTCTACCTAGGCACCAAGATTGAGCGGGATAGCGAACGTCGGTCTGATCCGTCTAAGCCAGGAGACTTACTTTGAAAAGATCTTATCTCGACACGTTGAAGGAACCAACCACGCGATTCATCCTGTTCCGATCCCTATGTCGGAGACACACCGCGCGCTATCCAATATGTCGAAGGCACAACTAACTAGAATCATCTACGGAACAGATGATGAGTTCGCTGCCTTCTGTGACGCATCACACGCAATGTGCCCTGAGACGCGAAGATCAACTTCTGGGTAAATCTTCGTCCTATACGGCGGACCGATCAGCTCGAAATGCCGGCAACAGCCTTGCGTCGCAATGTCATCTACGGAGGAGGAGTATATCGCCATGGCCGAAGCAAGCAAGGAAGGCATTTAGCTTGTCAACCTGCTCCGATCCCTTGACGCAAACCCAAAGAATCAGAGCAGCATCTTGAAGATGCGGAGCGACAGCACAGCCACAATTTCACTCTCTGAGAACGCGACGTTCCAGTAGAGAACGAAGCACAATTGACGTTCGGTACCACTGACTTCGCGAACAGGTCTGCAAGGACTCATCAAGTTCGTTCACACTCCTGGCAAGACACTGATTGCCGACAGACTCACCAAGGGACTTAGACGACAGCTTGGGCTGACGAAGAAGCTGTGATGACATCAACATTATCAAATGCATCACTCATTGAGTCCCGAAGAAACGCCATCTCTGCACGCTCCCCTACAGTCCTCATTCCATTCTGTTCGTCCATTATTGATGAAGCCAATCACAACCTTGGAATCGTCTATTTCTTGCGCTCATTGAACGACTCCTCTGCACGGCTGAAGCCTCACAATTTCCACTCGTTAGATATCATCAATCAAGCAGTTTAATGATCACTATTGCGTTCATTTTCTCCAAGTGGTAGGATGTCCGTGAATACTCTCTAATATAGATGTTTAGCACTACATACAAAAAAAGTGAAGAAAAGCCCCTGCCTGGAATCGAACGAATCCGATGTGATAACCGTTACACTATAGCGGCCTTCTTGTTGTGGGATGCTCAAGAGTATGCTCTCATATTCATTTTCAGCACTACGAACGAAAAATGTGAGGGGAAATTTGGTCGTTTATTCGCTAGGCTATGGAAGTGGGCCAGCACGGGTGGTGATGAACTACGCCCAACTTCGTCGAAGCCTCTCGCGGCTCGCCTGAGGGTGCTCACATTTTACGAGCGTTTAATTTGCGGCTGATTGGTTCAGTTCCCTCGCGAGGACCGCGTCGATCGCATAGGGAATCTTGTAGCCGTGTATTTTCTCAGGAGCGATAGTCGTGAATGGGCGTTCAAACGCGTGGCCTGGTGCCTGTTCGAGATGAACTATGGAGATGACAGGGTGTATACCGAGCGTTTTTTTGGAATATCTAGAATTGTCCCATCTTATTGGGTGATGGCACTGAACAGTCTGGCATTGTGTAGCCAGTGTAACTGGGTTTCCTTTGTGAGTTTGACATACGCGGAGCCCTTGAATTTGATCAGCTTGTGATGCTTGTCGTAGTAATATGCCATTCGCGCCTGAGCGTAGTACATGGCGTCTCTCGCATCATGTTGTATTCGGTCACGCTCCGCGATGAAATCTTCGAATGACTTCATATCTGACGGGGGTGTAGCAAATTCTGATGGAGGGTCCTTGCCGTAGATGAGCTCATAGGGTGTGCGTTGCGTCGTCGCGTTCGGAGCGGTCAGGAGGTAATACTCGACGTCGGGAAGTAGATCCTCCCAGGGGGACAGAGCATGCACCGTAGCATCGTTTCGACTGTCCCATTCGAAAACCTCGCCTTCCGGCCAGGTGGCCATCAGGGTCGGCAGGAGCACCAGTCGACGAGTGCCGGTGCCCCGATGGGCGCGAGGGGTGCTGGGCCGCAGGAGTCTCAGACCGCCAGGTGGAGGCAACAGCTACACAGTAGAGGCGGGGATGGGACATTTAATGTCATTGAGATTGCACCAGTGAACGAAACTGGGGATGTCCAGGATATGGCTGGCATAGAGCGGCAGCGGGGTCTGGTATACTTCCTGGAGAAATCAATTGTAGAGCAAAGTGAACGACTTGACCTGCTTCACACTACCCATCTGGGCACACAGCTGATTACAGTTCTTGTCTGGCTTATTGAGCATACTTGTCCAAAACAAACCTGCGAACATCATCCTCCGTGTGCTGGGTTTTGTGTTGACGCGCAGGCAGAACGTTTTCGTCGATGACCCAGTCACACAGTCGAGCAGCCTTCCCTAGGATCTGAGAGCCCTCCACAAAGTCATTAATTGCACGCTCATACAGTGAGACTGGGATATAGAACAGTTCCTCTAGGGCACCGATTGGGTCAATGACAGGCTGGGGATATGTGACCAACCTGTGACAGTGGTCTTTGCAGGTGGTGATGTTCAGCAGGTAGAACAAGGCGTCAAGGCTGAGGATCTGCTGCATGATGCTGAACTGCTGTGACCACAGATACACTCCACCCTTGAGCTGGGTGTCGTTCGCCGTGTGGTTGCGGAAGAGATCATTCTCGTGAACGGCCTGTCTGATGAGGCTGGGACCCGACTTGCTGGCTTTGAGCCAATCGAAGATGCCCGGGATGTCGACCTAACCCTGGGTGCTGAGCGTGTCGAGGAAGGGTTTCATCGTCGTCCTCTTCGTCGTCCTCTTCCTCATTGGCATCGTCTTTGTCGTCCTCTTCCTTGTCCCCCTCCTTGTCATCGTCGTCTCCCTGATCTTCAGTGTCACTTTCTAAGGCGGGTGGCGAAGGACCTTTCTGTTGGAAGATGGAGCGCTCATCGTCTGAAGAATACTCGCTACCACTGTTGTATACAAGCTCTTGGTCAGATAGAAGGTCTTCTCAGATGCTGGGTGTAGCTGAGGTTGCGTAGAATCCTTATTTGGGATAGTACATGCTTTCAAGCATCTGAACGGAAGATAGAGCCTCTTTGGCAATTGATTGGGCTGCCTGTCGCCATCAATAAATGAAGTGCCACGCCGCCTCACGGTCAGGGCCAAGGAGAACATGCAGGTCCATGACGACCTCGGGATGATGGAAGGGTCAGAGTCCTCTCAACTGGACGCACGCCTTGAAGGGTTTATTTAGTGATCCAGCGTAACAGGTCGTCTGAACCCCACTATCTGAGATGATCTCCGCAGGCGGTCTGCAAGGCGGTACAATATACTGCCGGCCCATGATGGTGACATTCTGCCCCCTTTTTTTTTTTCTTTTTTGTCATCGCCCTCGATGACGAGAAATGCGAAGTGATAAGTCATAGTTGAGAAGGAAAAATACGAAAGAAGCCCTGCCTGGAATTGAACGAATCTGATGTAGCCGGGCTCTAAAAGGACTCAAATTTTCTTTTTCTTGGAGTTAGGAAGTATAGTGCAATATGGTGCGCCCAGACCGTAAAATATCAAGACTATCAAGACAACCCAATATCAGGATGAAATTTGTCCAATGTGAACCATTCCACGTGTAAATAGTGGAGCTCTAAGTACAAGTAAGTAAATAGGTCTTATTTGATCAGCTCAGCTTTTATAGCCTATAGGGTATAGATATCTAGGTTCTTGACTTGCATTATAACCAGGCTTTACTTAGTAAATATATATAATAGGGTTGAGTGAGAACTCGCTAAACCAGGTCAGAAACCAGATCATCTTGACATAAGATAAAGGTAGGGAATACGACAAGAACAGCCCTGCTGCCTTCATCATCCTTATGCTTTATTCAAGAATCGTCTGCAGTACTTCGCAATCCTGGTTTCAGGGTTCTCAGCTGCATCTTTGTTCCATGGCTGCTGTCACATCGGCCCAGACGTGTTCGAAGTCACTTCTTCAGCAGTACTTCCCGAAAACCTTGATCAATGTGGCTGCGATCTCATGTAGGGAAATGTGGCATTGTATGGCTGTTCTATAGAGCCTCACTGCAGTCAATACCTTTCATCGCCTGGATTTCAGGACAAGATTGCGAGAATTCCACTGGGTCGTCGGTTGGTTCTGTGGGCATTCACTGCCACAGCAGGAGAGCTATATACATTGAGTCCACTGGCGTGGATTACAGCTCCTTCTTTCTGGTAGGGATTTCGGCAAATCTGTGCATTGGAGCCACTGAAAGATACTGTACAGGCGCACCACATTTCAGTGAGATTGAATTGAGAAGAAGTTGGAAGTTCGGGTCGGGGTTATTTGTATTCATCATTGGAAATACTGCCAAAACAACAAATTGATGCTTGATATCTTGCAGTTGGAGAATGTAGTAGTGGAGACATGGGGTTGACTTCCAGAGATGTGGATTGCTGCGTTTATCTGTGGGCTGTTTCAGAAGATAGTGTCAGGAGGAGCATCAGAAGATAAGGATTGAGTAAAACTTACAAATTCCCTGTTCAGGCTATACCCACCATCCTGAGTAGCAGGCTTGTCACCTTGAGCAGTCTTGTCATCCTTCATAAACGGGAAGGCCAGAACGTCCTTAACGCTGTCGTTATCCGTGAGGAACATGACCAACTGATCGATACCCATACCCCAGCCTTGAAAATAAGCAAGTGGAAGGCAAGTTGAACTAGAGAGAGAGCTAGATTGTTTATATATTGTCTATTAAAGTGGCAAGAAGAATGCTTAACAGATAGAGCAGCTCCCCGACTTACGGTATACAGACCTATCTCTCAAGCAGGTTCTGGTGGTACGAGAAAGACAAGACTTTGTGATCATCTCATGCATAGTCTATTCATCTGTAGTCTATATTATAAAGTCTCTCATCTATATCATTTCTGCCTATCTTAGGCAGTAACAGAAAACCAATAGATGCCGTCCATGCTCATGCTTTCCTCTGCTCCAGCAGGGTGCTGTTACGCGGACCTGCGCGACGCGAGAAAGAGAATGTGACTTGACGCCTTGGCTCCAGTCGCTGCATTAAACATGCTATAAAACTCCCTGTGCTTGTATGCAAGAGCAAACATAAATGGTATATTTGAACATCCCCCCGAAAAAGTATAATACAGTGAAAAAGAAACCATGAACACAAATCCAGTGTCTATTTCTTCTGTTCTTCGGTTGTCAGCTCGGCGTCATAGTCCTCGGCGTCGAGAGCATTCATCTCATCCTCCTTGGCGTTCAGGTGGTGGAAGACAAGGTAGAAGATGATTCCAACCGAGAACGAAGCACAGGCCAGACCGACAAACATCCACAGGATGGCAGGGTCGAAGGCGGCAGGGGTGAGAGCCTCGGCCAGAGCGGAACCGAACGCGTTGGTGAGCAGGTACATGGACTGTACGAAGGACTTCATCGATGGAGGAGCCTTGGTATACGCGTATTCCAGACCCGACACGGATGCGAAAATCTCAGAGATACCGATGAACACGTACGCGGGGGTCTGGATGGCAATGTGGACGTGGTTGCCCATGGCGGTTCCGTCAACGACGGAGGCGGGGCAAAGAGGCTGATCGTAGCAAGGGCCGGCGGAGTAGATGAGGTGCTGCACGATAGCGGCGTACATCATGGCCAGGGAGGCGACCACGAAGCCAAGCGCGATACGGGTGATGGGGCGGAATGGGATGCGCAGGCGGCGCATGGCGGGATAAACCAGGACCTCCAGCAGAGGGATAAAGACGATAATCGAGATGGGATCGAAGTTCTGCATCAGGTCGTTGGGGATGCCGTGGCCTTCCATCTGACCGGCTTGAGTGACGAAGTTGCTCGAGAACTGGCCGTAAACGACCCAGTAGATCGGGTAGAAGCAGAAGACGCGGCAGGCGACCAAAGCACGCTTCAGCTCATCAATGAAGTGGTCATCCCAAGGCAGGTTGGTGCGCTTGCCGCCGTTGGCGGCCTGCCATGTGGGCTTCGGAGCATCCATATTGCGGTGAAGGATCATGATGCCCAAGGCCTTGAAGGCATTGGTGATGATGGACCCTTGAGGCGGACGGACGACGTAGAACTTGCGTCCGATGATGAGTACCAATGTACCGCAGGCGAACATGCACAGGCAGAGCAGGTAACCAGACCAGAAGCCAATGTACTCCTCCATATATGGCGTTGCCAGCAACGAGAGGGAACCGATGTTGATACAGGCGTAGAAGATCATGTAGATACGCTGCACGGTAAGAGCCGGATCGATGATGACACGCTCACCCTTCGCAGTGGTCTTGACGGCCATCTTCTTCCGCTTGTACTGGTCGGCGATGAGAGGAGCGACGTTACTCTTGATACCACCGGTTCCCAAACCGATGATCAAAATGGCAACAATGAATCCTCCGAGGCCAGCTCCATGTTGGAGCGAGGTGGGTATTGACGTACAGACCAAGATGAGTAGACCGATCAGGTAGACGATACAGAACAACACGATGGTCTTGTACTTGCCGAGGTACTGATCGGCAACAATGGCACCAAGAATAGGCGTGACTAGGTCAGGTATCAGCAAAAGGCACTTCCATCGGACGCGATTGACAGAGACTCACTATAACACCAGAACTGAAAGAAAGTGGTCAGCCCAGTAGCACCCTGGTGACCCATACCCAAGGCACCGCGCCCCTCGCTGCCGTCAAGCGGACGGTCGACATAGTTCTGGAACAGACCAGACATGCCGTAGTAGGTGAATCGCTCGCAAAGCTCGACAATGGCAACGAGCCAGGCAGACAGGGGGAGGTTCTCTGCGACATGGCGCAGAGTGGCCTTTTCGTGCTCGTTAGGCTCTCCACCATCCGGGGTATCAAGCAGGGCTTTCTCGTCGGCGATGACAGTTTTCTCATTCACGGCGACATCATTGTCGGGAAAGCCACTGCCCTGCTGCGGCAGTCTAAGAAGGGCAGGTCAGCACGTGAGACGCACAGCAGCGAGATATAAGAGGAGCGGAGGAAGGGAGGGCAGTCTCAGTTATGCTTTCACAAGGACATACCTAGCAACCTCGACCTCACGGTCTCCGGACGACATCTTTGCTGGTACTGAAGCTGGGGAACCGGAAGAGAGGACCGGGGGAGAGATGGGAGCGCACGATGAGGGCAGAAGAAGGGGCGACGACTACAACCTTATACTTGTGGTTTGAGTCACTCCGACCGGTGTCCGATGCGGGACCCTGAATCGATCAAACGGTCAGGATTCGACACCGGGGTGCGCGATCGGCATAGATGATGGCCTCGGAGCCCCATCGCCGGCGAGGTTTCACACAAATTTCAAACGAGGCTTGGCACGGAGAGGGTACAGAATCCGCAAAATGTGACCCGGAGGCTGGAGGCGAAGGACATGACAAGCAATAAGCGAGTCAGACGCGAGGGGAGTTGGCCATTGGTCCGGGGAGCTCTTCGGGAAGTCCAGCATGAGGAAGAACATCGGAGGCTACCGGTTCCGAAGAGTGGAAATCATTTCTCTCCCTTCCCACACCGGCTGCCGAGACCGAGCATTCCGAGCAACATTCGAAATTGCCGCGCGAGATCTAGAATGCTGGATCATCTCGAAAAGTCGGGTTCTTCCTGAGTTCTTCCCTGGTCCAGTATGCGCAACTGCACACAATGCCACAGACAACAGCGACGGTAGAATCAGAAAACCCTCTGGGACCTTGATGGTTCAATATTTGGTGTGGCTTCTCTTGTTCCGACTCGCCACCGAATGTTTGGTAAACGACCTTTTTGTTAGGTAACGCAAATGGACTCTAGCCGCTCTGTTCCAATTTTCCAAGGGATCGCAATCCTGTGTCAAAGCAGAGATAAGCATGACATGTATCCACATTAATAATAGCGATCACAGCACGAATCGATAATGCAAAGCTGGCTCGGATCCGAAACGCAAACGCTTCCCATGTGGAATGCTTTCTCCCTCCGTCTGCATGGGATGGCCCAAAGTCTTCGATCGCGACTGTTGACAGCGGTACAACCTCGGGCTCTCCGTTCTCAGGACTCCTTCGCCGAGGTATAATCCTTTGGCATCGATTTCCTCTTGTCTGCAACTCTGCGCTCCTCAGGACAGATTGAATGACCAAACGATGGATATCTCAGAGTAAATCCTGTTCTCTCTCCCCTTAGGTAATAGTATGGCTGCAATTGCGGATCCTCTGTGCCGGTGATGATACCCCAGAGACACGTTCTATGCGGAGATGCCGATGGAGTGATCGACCCATTTCCTCGTATCGCGGACTGTCAATGATGGTCATGCCGTCAATCCTGTCTTTCTGGGGATGATACTAAAAGAAATGGCGACGACACCCTGTTGCCTCCATATTATGATCATTATTGTGACGGTTATTCATAGCATTTATCTTGACTTGTGTGGGTGGAGCTCGAGGGTGCTCCCAACGATCCAGGCGGGCCATGCCACCCGAGGTGCAAAGAGAGGTCCTCCTCCGGCATGGTATATTAACGATGTCGGCCTGGAAGAGTAATTGAAATCATTTTGCTCAAGACATTTGACTGTTTTATCAAGCAGAGGTAGCAGGAAACTGTTCGGAGTAGTGAGAAGGTAAGAAGAAAAGAGTGAGAGAGGACCGGGGGGAGTCCGGGGAAGATTGTCGTTATTATAAGCCCAGCTTTAATCACCCTCCTCCGATTTCGCGCTGGGTCGTGTTGTCCGCCTGTATCTGATCAGACCAAACGGTAACCAATATTCAGATATGACTATGACTGCCCAACCGTTTGTTTAATCAGTCAAGAATGACTCAATCGGGTTGATCTCTACTATTTGTTTACCTCTCTTCAGTTGCGAACTATCCCGAGCTTGCGGTCATTAAGGCTCTCAGATGCTCTCTTCTCGTCCAAGTCTGCCAACAAGGCAGCAGCTCGCATCAACCGTGTCAGTTTAGTCTTGACCTTGCGCGCCAAAAATTTACATCTTCCGTCCCGTATCGACAATTGCTATGACTGGGTAGTGAGTGCCGGGCTTGATCTAGTTCCACGCCCTTCGTCTCGCCAACCCCGAGACCGGCGATATCGGTTCGTTCCATCCATCTATCAACTGACTTACTGCAGTTCGAATAGCAAGCAGAGGAACAGACTATAATGACCGATTCTTGAACATTTGATGTTCGAAAATCTTCCATCAAGAACACCGGAATCATGTGATCAACAGTGCCCCCGACTTGGCCATGTAGATAGATAGCCCAGCAAGCATCAATGAAGTTTCCTCGATGTGACAAGGATTCCAGACTTAAGAACTCATGCTCATCAATCATCGATTCGATGGAAGAACTTCCTTCACCTCGCGCTCAACCCAGTTGACCTGAGCTAATTTGAAGAATTGCAAGCAGTATTCAATTGACCTCTGCGTACCAACGACTTTTTCCATTATTCTAAGAACAAAGGAATCAATCCCCTCCTTGACTAGGTTGGACAGGTCACACTTCCAATAGCGATGTTTGAAGAAGGCAAGAAGCTTGATTGCTGGATTATGCGTGGGTTCAGCGGTACATCTCTCTAATTCCCCCACCAACTGTGCCGGCGGAAGAGACGTGAACGACAGACCTGCTTCGCGTATGGCAGAAGGAAATCCTCAATTCCAGCGGGAGGAGTTCGGATTCAGGACATTATAGACCAAAAAAGCGTCATCTTGGAGCCATAGAGCGGAAGAGTCACCAGAGCCGATAGACTGAAGCCATCTTTGAATATTTCAAGACATCGTCAATGAGTATGACAAAACAAAGATGAGAGTCTCAGTCGATCCCAGACAAATGCATTATGAATGCTGTCTTCAGGGCTACATCGGTTCCAGTCGAAGTTCGAGTCACACGAGTGGAGGGTATCCCAGCTCGATGTATGTCGGATCCCAGAAGCCTTGGTCCCATTGTAAGCTTAGTCCCTGAACATTCGCGAATGGATTCTGGGATGGTCACGCTCTCCAGCACATACAGCAGGATCGAGTAGTTTGTTTCGTCAAGAAGATTGTTAGATGCGGACATCGACAGTCGTGGTGATAAAATCAGGACACTATATCCAGAGTCGACTCAGTCCGAATATGCTGACTAGATAATCGAGATTTGAAGTGCCGAGTACAGCAACAGGATCAGAATCGTTTCCCTTACCATTACAATATGGGACCGCTGCCAGGCCAGGCGATGCCCACTTGATACTCCTTTGCGTATCCATTGCGGGCAGAGGACAAGGACGCCGATGACTCCGCTCAAGAGTCCATTTTTCTTTAAGGATAACGCGGCCGAGGTGTGCACAAGTGGTGATTGGCTGAAGAGAAAGTTTGGAGTGCTGAGGTTGGAACCTCAGGAGAATCAACGCTGGGTTCTGACTGGGTAGTGTGAAGTATTGCCAGAGTAGTAGCTTTCAAGCCTCTTCATGAGGAGCGATGTAGAGCACCGAACGATAGGCAATTACAACCAGTACAGACAAGTCGATTGCTAGAGATTTTGGTATCTATGAGTTTTGCGCATTAACATAAAAATCCAGTGCATCAGTGCGGCAGTCGTACAGTTAGAAAGAAATAGAAAGAACGAAACGCAAATAAAAGAAGAGACGCAAAAGGCGCAGGGCATTCGAAATATCAAATATGGCGTTGCTGAAACCAGTATACAGGCCGCAACAGCCAATAGTCAAGTCATCCCTCCAGAAATGCACGTGGAAGCTGAACTGGTGTTGCCTGTTACTCCCTTCTCCTGAGCAAAGATGCATTGCTTTTTGTCCTTGCGAACCACCTTCATTCATGATTACGGAAAGTTGGAACCGGAACCTCCTCAAAAGCGAAATAAAGCATTGACGGATTGTTGATGATGGAGTAGTGTGCGAAAATGCCCTCGGTATTGTGCCATAGCATCATCTTAAACGGTATACTTGGCCTTCGCCCTGGTACTACCGCTGTGCGCACTGTCCGTGTGGCCCGAGAATTCAACAACATCCGCATCCTTAAGACGCAAGACCTCCTTGAAGCGACGCCCAATGTTCTCCAAAATTTCCTTGCCCTGAGCCGGCGTGCGACCGTTCTTATCTCCGGGAATGCTCTTGCCGACGGTACGAGTCCAGAGACCGATCCGGTAGAAGCCCTTGCGCACGTTGACTACAACACCCATTACTTCGTTGTCGCCATCATTCTCGAGAGTCTCGCCAATCGCGGCGAGTTGTGCGTGTAGCCATAGATCATCGATGGGCACGGAACGCTTATCCTTAAATGAGTAGGACCACTTGCCACCGTGCTTGTTCTGGGGGTCTTCCCACTCTGGCCGTACGCCCTTCTTGAAAAGGTGATAGTCTGCCTTGAGACCGAGCTCCGAAGTCGGTGTGATGTTGTTCTATAGTGTGATGAGACATGAATTAGCCCATACTCTAGAGATACTGCAGAAGTAGGGAAGAAGTCATACATAAATGCCCCAGAACTCCTCCACCGAATTGAAAGTGACGACCTCTTTCAACAGGTCATTCCAGTTATCGCCCTAGAACAGAAGAGTCAGCCTGAACCCGGGAAGTGGGAGATTCGCGCGCCGCCTTTTCTCACCTTGCCGCTCGGGGGCTTGGTGAACCAGAGGGTCCACTCGTGCATCAAGGGATGCTTGACATTGAAGTTCTCGGGGTCGTGAAATACTGTGATCGCGTCGCCATTTGTCTGTTCGGTCTTCTCATTTTGCTCGATCTGTTCCGTCTGCTCGGTGGCTGCGGGGACGGTGTTCTCGTCGTTCACCGGTACGTGACCGTTCTCTGTGGCGGTAGCCATTGTGATCGCGAGGTGAAGTCGAGGATCCGTCAAATGCAAGGAAGAGTCGAGTTGAGGTTATGACGAAATATCGGAGAGAGGCGAGAGAAGTATCGCTGGCTCTGAGGAATTTGGGGGTTGTGGTGAAGAAATGTGGTGAAGAAAAAGTCAGCGGAAAGAGCAACTCAAGAGAGCGACTCGGAAGGTATTCGGTCAGCAGGGAAGAGCGATCGATGCTTGAGGAGTGAAAGCAAGAATATTTCTTCTGCTCCAGGCAGATTCAAAGTTGGCGTCGTGGATTGAGACAAGAGCCAGAAACCATGAGATGAAGTTTTGGATCGCAGTGTTTGGAGACGGCTGCAAATCGAAAAAAGTGCAGCCTTTCCCTTTTTGGCCACCCCCTGCCTGAGGCCAGCCATAAAGGAAGTCCCGAGAAATGAAGTGTAGACTAATTCCCTCCAACGCTTTCAATTAACACTGGTAAATATCAAAATGTCCATATGCTATAGAAATATTTCCCTTAGTAGAGCTGTATGTTAAATCAACAGTGAGGCACGATTTGAGCCCAATACACTGACAATGACAACGACGACCTCTCAGCCTCGAAAATAAACCGCTCTAACTGCAATCTATAAACAATGCATTCCCGTAAAGTCAACAGATCTCTAATGTTTCAAACCGATCAAAAATATGCAAACGAACAAGGGAAGCTTGAATAAAAAGGGTATCTTCGAAACAAAGTTCCCAGAAACCAAGAAGAAGCTGACAACAAAATCATTTCTCTCCGCTGTTGATCAAGCTCAAGATGCAATTCCAGCCTGATTTTACATCATTAGCAGACGAAGTCTCAACGATGAGAATCGGAATCTGTGGCACTTACCCAAACTAACTAGATTGACAACTAAAACCCGATACTCCAACGGGACAATTGTAAAGTTCACACCCTGAACAGCAGGCCAGATCATAAGGTTGGCCTTGTAGCTGGACCAGAACGTGGAGCGCACTTTCTCGACAGGATCCTTGCCCTCCAAAATCGCCATGGATGAGAGAAAGGCGCACAGATGTGTTGGTGCAAAAAGGCATTGGTCCGCAGCGACTCGCGCGACTAGAGTGCTCTTGTTGCCCTTGAGAACGACATGGCGTTGGAGGATACCGTACCAGGTGGTAGCGGCTGGACCGAAGATTGCTAGAGTTGCACAAAAGAGGTTAGAAAATCAGTTGACAAGATGTGTCAAGTGGATGCTTTACCTCCTCCATAGAGAGCCATGCGTCCAGTGCGTGCGACATCATGGTTATCGAAACCCTTGCGGTCGACAAGTTGCTGGGCTAAGACATCGCCGCTGCCGAACAGTACCTATTCAATATTAACAGGAGATCTCAATATGATATCTTGAGCTTTTGAAAAACCGTACAGCACTGGTAATACTGGCTGTGAGGATAGGCTGTTTGGCCAACTTCGCTTGATACCTGATCGATAAAAAGTTTAGCACCCCCACAACAGGGACTTCAAGAATCAGGGGAAATGGTGTTGCGACTTACCAGCGCAACATGATTGAAGCAAAAAGAAGTTCTCTCACTTGGAAATTACTACAATATCCTATCCTGCAACTACAGAGGATACTTCCAGATACTTAGGCCAGAAAGAAAGAAGCCGTAAGACGCTTAGTGATTACAGAGAAGCATGGGCTACAATTAATACTAATCTACTCCGTCTGGACTACCCACGCCTGCCCCAGTTACGTAAATTTAGTACGGAGTGACTCTGTATCTGCATCGATAAGAACCTGTGCCTGGCATGTCATGTGCCCCTGATAAAAGAAGGCGGTGAGACAATGTCACATGACCCCACCACATTCGGCTCCCATCCTAGGGCCTAGGGTTTGTCCGGGTACCACTCGCTTACGCCCTGCGAAATTTCGCGGGCCCTAAACGCCGTGTGTGGATAGCATCAAAAAACAGTTGACAACCCCCCCCCCCTCCCGTCCGTCACCCTTCGCTCCCCTCCCCCGGTTCAAATCTCAATCGCCAGAGATATCCCAACATGGCTGACGCAGCTCCCCGTGGACGTGGAGGATTCGGTTCGCGCGGCGACCGTGGTGGTGACCGTGGCCGTGGCCGTGGTCGCCGTGGCCGTCGCGGCGGCGGAAAGGAGCAGGAGAAGGAATGGCAGCCCGTCACCAAGCTCGGCCGTCTCGTCAAGGCTGGCAAGATCACCAGCATGGAGCAGATCTACTTGCACTCTTTGCCCGTCAAGGAGTATCAGATTGTCGACTTCTTCCTGCCCAAGCTCAAGGATGAGGTTATGAAGGTACGGACAGAACTTTTCTTAGAGGGGAAAAACCGACTACGATTGCAATTGGGAAGACGAAACCACCAATTTCTGCGATTTTGATTCTCTACGGATACATTGGAAAGGGCGAATGGGACGGAAATTGGGTGGAAATGGCAGAAGCTGACGGCTTCGGTTTACAGATCAAACCCGTCCAGAAGCAGACCCGTGCCGGTCAGCGCACTCGTTTCAAGGCCATCGTCATCATCGGTGACTCCGAGGGCCACGTTGGTCTCGGTATCAAGACCTCCAAGGAAGTCGCTACCGCGATCCGCGCCGCCATCATCATTGCCAAGCTCAGCGTTCTGCCCGTCCGGAGAGGTTACTGGGGTACCAACCTCGGTGAGCCTCACTCTCTGCCCGTCAAGCAGAGCGGAAAGTGTGGTTCCGTTTCCGTCAGAGTACGTATTCCCGGACGAAACGTGGAGTTTCCATACTCAGGCGACTCGAAATTCGTCAATCGCGATTTGAATCGTGTCCTTGTGCTAACTCAATTGCACAGCTTATCCCCGCTCCCCGTGGTACTGGCCTCGTTGCCTCTCCCGCCGTCAAGCGTCTCCTCCAGCTCGCCGGTGTCCAGGACGCATACACCAGCTCTTCCGGCTCGACCAAGACCCTCGAGAACACCCTCAAGGCTACCTTCCTCGCCGTCGGTAACACCTACGGTTTCCTCACTCCCAACTTGTGGAAGGAGACTAAGCTCATTCGCAGCCCTCTGGAGGAGTACGGTGATGTTCTGCGTCAGGGAAAGAAGTATTAGGCTATGCATGATTGATTGTTTTTAATCGACGATTTTCTACCGGGTTCCTCTATTTTTCTTTTGGCTGTATGAAATCGGGAAGGCTTTTGAAATGAAGGTCTTTTATGCACAGGAAGGGTTAAAAATGATCATGAGACTAGAGCATTTAGCGTGAGGTCAAAAAAATAAAGCTGCCCATTTCACCAGCCAACCTTGCTTGGGAGTCCAAAAGTTCTAAATGAACAGGAGGTCCTAAGTCATAGTCTTCCACCGTGAACTCGTTGACTCGTTTACACTCGGTGGTTTGCGCCACTGCTCGGGCAGATACAATATTCTGTGTCTTAAGCATGAAGGTGCAGATGCGGGTTCAAAGTCTGTAAATCTCGAGGCCTGTCTATACTCTATAGCTTTGAAGATTCGGATCGTTCGGTCAGACATCAAGCACGTATGCGTATTCCGTGATACAAAGGGGATATTGATCATGATCAAAGGCAACTCGAGACTGGAGGCTTCGAATCAAAAGAATATATTTTATACTCGACTTTGATAGACAAATTGCATCCATGGATAGCCCTATTATGGTAGTACCCCAACATTTCGTCTCTCTTTCAGAGATCACCCTCTGCCCCGTCTGCCTTTCCGATCACCAAAACAGCTGTTCTTCGACCAAAGGTCCCTAGATCGGGTCAAGAAAGTCAAGCCTCTCTTCTGCTGTTCAAATCATTAAACCTGCCACATCTTGAGCGGGTCCTCTGACAATCTGATCTTGGGCACGAGGAAACGAGGCACTGTCGATTTCCGAGTAGCAGGAAGCAAATACGAAAATCAACCCAGACGACAAAAATCAGTCTCGGCAATCAGTTAAGTGTCAAGATGTTATAACAGTATTGCTATTTCATAAGTACATGTGTTCATTAAACTAGAGGGGTCACTGCCTTGTCAACTGGTGATATACATCTCATGAGCCTCTGGAACATCTTCTATTCCAATTTCTTCGTTGCCGTGCTCAATTCCGAGGAACATCAACGTTACTACCTATATAGCCTGTGAGTTGGGGGAAGTGATGCCTTTTTCGGTGTCGCTTTCTGCATATCCTGAGCTTACAAAGTTGTCAATCCACTGTTGCGCCATTCCAGCCTCATTGAACTGCTCCCATAGAGCACGTTCAGCCGCCAATTCGTCATCGTACCTTGTTACAGTGCACTGAAACTCAGAGTACCAATCAGGTATGTTGAGAAGTCCGTAATGTGCTTTCGTGTATTCCCAATACTCCGGATACCAGCCCCCAAATGCCCAGTCAACTATCGCAACGATCTTGCCGCTGTGCACGATAATATTTCGCGGCACGAGGTCTGAGTGAGAGAAGCAACTCCGATATTGACGGGAATGACAACGTGAGACTGGCTCGCCATACACTCGTTGCAATCCTCAAGTGGGATGTGTCCGCGGAGGAAAGAATGAAATTCTCCATGATTGCTGAATGGCCCAAAAGGACTGGTTCCCACCCTATAGTCAAGACCACTTTTCCGCTGATGCCTCTACCCCTTCCTTTGGTGGCTTGAGACTCCGAAGCTGTTCCACGAAGCCAGCAAGCTCTTTAACAATAGATTTCTTCTGGTCTAGAGATAGAAGGCCGCCTACCCACGCAGCCTCAAGGTCTATCCCCTTGATATAATCCATTTCGATATAGAGTCCTCCAAGATAGGTGTAGGTTGCATGCACCTTTGGAACAGGTATTGACGTGCATTGGGCGACGTGTCTTAAGAGCTTCAAGCTCAGCTAATTGACAAGGACCTTTGATGACTCGGCCTCGACTAATCCTAACAATACTCGGTCCTAGGGAGCCAAAAGCTTCCTGCCAATGAAAAGCCGAACTTGTAGGAGAAGGGACATTATCCACCCAAGAGCGGATACAACCATTGTTCTGATTGCAAGACGTGTTAGTCATGTCCTATATACTATACACAGATATAGGAATGATCCATACAGGGTTATTGTTATGATGATAACCTTGGAAGGCGCATGCAACTTAATTGTCTCGTGGTAGCTGGAGGAGTGAGTTGTGTGATAGGAAGTTGGTTGCCCTGATGTGATCAACTGATTGATTATATCATCAGCATCTGTTAACTAGGTATTTGAGGGACAAGCAGAGCATAGTGTTTCCTAGTTCGTATTAACAAGTCCCTATAGTTTTTGATGCACTATGAAGTGCGCAATGTGGATTGTGCATTTCATTGATGTCTATGCCTCAATTATATAAAGGATTGGAGAACAGCACTTCGTGTTTTTTTCGATGGCTCTTTGTATCCTGAAACCATGTTCTTGGGCTCCAACGCTGCCTTAGTCCCTGATATAAGCATCCATTTCGAAGGGCTTCAAAATTTAGATAATTCCTCGTCAATGGACCATGCCTTACAGAAGAACTCTCTTGGAGGATGCAGATCCTGTAGGCATACAATGCTGCGTCATTCTCAGTGTTTCAAAAAGCCTTTATAATGGCTGGAGTCTCTCTTTGACAACAGGGGAGTCTGTAGCTCTAGGACAGACATAAACATTGATGTGTACCAGTGGCCTTCCTGATGCTGTCTGCCTCTGTTGCTAGGTCAGTGAATGCGTACACAAAGCATATAATGATATGAATACATTTTCCTATCATTCTCCTCCTCCTTCTCCTGGTGGGAGAGAAATTGATGTGCTCTCTGCCTGTATCTCTTGATACTCTTCACCCACACCTAATCTACTTTGTCTATTCTGATCCCTTGATGAGCATGCCGGCGAACAGGTAGATAGTATCTTGAGCTCTTTCTCTAGTTGTTCTTCAAGTCTTCAAAATCTCTCTTTGATACTGAATCATCTTTCTTGTCTTAGTGGTATTGGCTGACTTGTAAACTGTCAGCATTGTCATCCAGCTTCAGGATGGATGATTACAACAATATCTGGTGGAAAAGCACCCTCATGGGAGGCGCTTTCTGGAAGGAAATGGATGAAAGAAACAAAATGTCTCAGAAAGCAGATGTTCCTGCTGGTGAGTCGTTGTCTGATCCATTGGCCCTCAAGCACAGATCCCTCACAGACTTGTATATCTCATGTAACGCAACCTGCTAACAAGCCTGTTCTTCATGAATATAATATAGAGCAGAGCCCGAACCTACCAGGCAATCTGTTATCATCCAGTGCAGATCCTGGACTGAACAAACCAGCAATCAATAGTGACAAGTCTCTCCCCCAAAGACCCGCCCAGCAGCGTCGTCGTCGCTTTAGCATGAGCGATGTGCTTGCTGCTGCTATCAAGTCAGGCTCTCCTGGTAGCAGTGAGGCTAACATCGAGGCCAATGACAACAAACACATCAAGGACGCGAACACAACCTCCAAGTCTGCGTCACGCGGCCGTTTCTTCGATTTCCGTAGACCCAAACGTGCCAGGTCTCGCTCTCCAAGCCGCAAGGCCTCCAACAACAAATCTTCTCTCCTGTCTCGCTTCCCTCTGTTCTTCACGATGTCCACCGGCACCAACACCCCCAATGAGAACGACAACACCAGCACCAAGAAAATGGGCAACACCACCAAGACCCAGGAAGTCGGCACCCTCGCCAAACCCATCATGCACTTCGGCGGCGGCGCCATCTGGAAACGCATCCCTCGCGATGTCGAACTCCTCAGCTTCGATGTCTTCAGTCCCGTCTCCACGGAAGGCGAGGTCGACGACGCCGGAATCCTGAGTATCAACGAGCTGAAACCGCTGACGGAGTTCAGGGCCCTGCGCGTCCTCAAGATCACGAGCATGATGCAGTCTTACCAGAAGTATATCTGGGAGTGTGTCTGGCTGAACCCGGAACTGACTGATTTGTGGCTTGAGATGGCGCTGGAGCCGGCTTTGAAGAGTGTGGTGATGGGGCATTGGATGGCTATCAAGACTGGGTGGAAGGTGAAGGATGCGGAGGAGGCGTTTGTTGACGCGGAAGAGGTTTATCAGTATGCCTTTTTTTTCACCTTCGTCATACATGACTTTGAAATGCATCGGAGCAAATGTGCTAATATCTTCTAGCGGCCTCGATGGCGACGGCCAACTCCACCGCAAATTCGGCACAGCCGAATACCTTGACAAAACCGTCATCGAGAAGGCCAAGATGCGCGCTATGATCCAGGGCTCTACCCCCAACCGCCTGCCGATCAAGAACCTGACCCTCGTCAGCTTTGTCGTCGATGCGGGCCCGTTCCATCTCTGGTTCGATCCTGCCAAGCTGCGCCGCGTCAACTTCAAGGCCGATTGCGTCGACGCCGGCTTCTTCCTGCCTGCTTCCATGAAGGAGACTGTCAATGTGATTGTCCCGAAGGAGAAGCCTGTGTATCCTGCTGTGCAGATGCCGATGCTCCCGCTTGCTAATTGGCTCAAAGATTTGAAAGTCATCGATATCAAGGACGGAAAGAAGGTCGCTGAGGAGCCCTTTGATTTCAAGAAACATGGTCATTTGCTCCAGCAGAGCTTGAGCAAGCATGGCGTTGGTTGCCAGAAGAAGGGTTGAGGATGCGATGCGAAGAAGGGTCCTGCTGCTGGTGGCACCAAGTAGATAGATGTCTCATCGACAACTCGAGGTGCTCACCCTGAAATGGTGATGTGTACGATATGATTCCCTGGAAGGCCGACAGGGGTTAACGATCAGGAATGGACATAGGGACATGGCTATGTATGTAGCAAATGATGAACTGAAGTCCCAAGGTAACGCAATGATATCATCAATTTGTCTTCATTTGATATTCGGTTAAATCAGCTGGTTCGTTTTCGTCGAACTAAACTCATAAGATACTTCGAAATCCTTACCCTACCTAGTTAGTAGTGTCATAACCTGCAAATCAAGCCCTAGCCCACAATCATCACAGCGGTATACGAATCTTATCTGCGTCATTTCTTTAATCCAGTCTTGAACCTCTTCCCGATTGACTCTTCTCCGAAACATCGCCGATATTCCAGTCTGCTGAACAAACGCACATCATCTTCCCAGTTAAACCAAGCTCGCCTAACGGCCGGTGTTTACGCACCCTCCTCCTCGTTGATGCGAATAGATCCCTCATTGCCGAGCCCCTGGGACCAGAAACCATCAACGTACAAACTACTATAAATACAGTTAGCACGAGAAAAGAAATCTTCATAGATGGCAACTGAACATACATCTCCGACGAACTGTCATGAGCAAGCAGAAGCCAGTATCCCAGAATTCCCTGCGAGAAGATGTCAAGAATGGCAAAGATGATGTTCTCCGTGTCAAGGTTGATCTTGAGGTCGAGAGCACCAGCGGCGAGGGCACTAATATCATACCGTTCGTTAACAGTCTAAGAACAGTCAAGACGGAGAGTAATCCCGAAAAAACTTACATCGGATACAACGCCTTAACAAGCAAAGTAATCAAAGCAAGAGACGCGTAGAACTTCCTCGTCTGGCTATCCTTGTTGCTTGCGGCTCTCTGGCCTTGGAAGCCAATGTGATGGATAACAGTTAAGTATCCCAAGCAGCTGATGGCAAACCAGACCCATCTGCGAGCCGTGTGACCAGCAAACGTGCCCAGCAGACCCGACCCGAGCATCACGAAATCTGCCACGATGGCAGAGAAAAGGTGTGCGCCAGGCAGACCAGATAGCAGCGCCAGATTAACGAGAGTCATGGGCGAGGTGAGGAACCAGTTCACGTAACGCAGCCAGAACACCTGGCGGAAGTAGTCCTGGTGGGTATCGGGGACATGCTTGTGGGATTCCTTGATCGAGTCATGCTTCCAGATGATGCCTTCGCCGGTGGCCAGGGCGAGGTAGACGATGAAGGAGATGGTTGTAATCACGGAGGCGAGAGTGTGGAAGACGCGTTTTGGCTAATATAGATGGTTAGCTGCATCGGTAGATGTACAGGAAGAAGAACAAGAGTCCTACCAAAGGTGCTCGAGCAGCGAGAACGTAGAACACAACCGAGGACAGACCCATCAATACCGTGACTACCCACAAGGTCCGTTTGCCCACATCGTGAACTTCCTGGAAGATGGGCTCATTGCCGGGAATCACAGTGGGAACTGGACCGACGGACGTTGTTTGTGTAGGGAGAGGAGCCTTGTGGTCAAGCATCGTCATCTCGATCATTCTGACTGTAGTGTAGTGGATCTTGCAGGACTCGGTATAGTGTTCTTGATGAATATTCTTAGGAGTCTCTTATATAGAGATGGAGTATATTGATCCAAGGCAACCTTGACCGCGTGGTGAATCTGCCCAGCGTATGTTACCAATGACGAAATCCCTGTACGACTCTGCAGCAGGCTTCCAAATTATTATTCTTACTATCCAAGGGTGCAGCTCGTTGATTTTTAAGACTGGTAATGTCATGCCACTGGCCACAGACTGGAGTGGCTATTTTGCAGTCGTCATCCTGACCTCGAGGTATGGCGTCATCTGTTTCTGCTTGCGGTCCCATCGCGTGGATCCATTTCTCCGCAAAGAGGCGATACCTTCCATTGGCAAAGTGGAATAATCAACTGGAATAGCATCCGTGCTGGCATGTCATTTCCTCTGGAAAGTAGACTTTTAGCGTCCTTCATGGTGTTGTTGCTGATGATATCCCCGCATTTTCAACACTGACCTCGTCCAGTCCAAAAGATTTGAGATGTGAAACCCAGAACTTGGCACTGCCTGCTGCCTCGAAAATTGCATGGCCAATAACTGCATCGCTTCCCAGTTTTAGTCTCTGGTCTGGTTGGATCTCCCCACACGAATATCATTATACCCAGTATTCGGAGATTCTCAATGAATGGAAATACAATGTGAGACGATACCGAATGACTCTAAGTAGCAGCAGCAGCAGCAGCTATTTGGGCCTTTTGCCCAGATGCGTATCAGATTTTCTCTTTTACAGGAGAATTCGAATTCGATGGCAACTAATTATCTCAGTACCCTGAAAGAGTGGATTTGACATCATCTCAGTATGTATTCATCTAATTTTATACTAATGTACAGTCTGTGCCTCTTGTTGCTTGCTGGCGTCTTTATATGTTGAAGTACTTGCGCAAAACGCAATGAATAACAAACAGCCACTGCGAGCCGCTTTGTTGATATTATACGACACACCCTACAATCGTAGAAGGCAGGGAAAGGAATGTCCCTGAGCAATGGAAGGAGGAGCACAGGACTTCCAATTCTTTAGAACTGCCGAGTCGTGGTATATATTACAGTCTATATGGTACAAGTGAAACCAAGACATACCCAACACAAGACAACGAGATTTTGCCTTCAGGAGCTTTCCACTGCCTCAGTCATGCGACTTGATGCCTCAGCAGCTGCGTCCAGCTCGCGGACGACCTCCTCACAGCGCTCACAGAGCGACTCTTCGCTGGCTGGGGACTCTTCAACGACATACCGCCAACACCGAGGGCACTTGGAGGCCTGTGGCGCGTACACGTACGCCGTGCCCTTCTGTCCATCATTCAATTGGAATTCCGCGCTGTACTGCCACTCCGCATCCGATATCACGGCTGGGACGGAACCATCCGTTGTACCGACGGTCACGGAGGAGACTACAAACAGATCTGGGAGTTCAGACGCATACTCTTGGCATCTGGACAGAGCATAGCTGTCCTTGGGGAAAGCCAGATGAACGTTCGATTGCAAGGACGAGCCCATCTGTTTCTTGGATCGTGCGCTTTCCTGAGCGCTCTTGACGGCTGAGTGGACGACCGAGAGCTCCTGGTAATCTGTTGCAAGGCAGTCATTGTGCCATTCGGATTTGGGCGCGGTGACAGTCCGTCTCAGAGGATGTTCGCAAGCGGACTTGATAGCTTCTGGCGCGTGCTCCCGTGATTCTTCAATAAGCATGGGCGTGATGGGCGCCAATATCTCCTGCAAGTGCTGGTAGATATAGAAGAGGGTCGTCTGTGCGGCCCGTCGGCTGCTGCTATTCTCGGCATAGGTATAGAGTCGATCCTTGATAGCCTCCATGTAGAATGCCGAAAACTCCAGATTCGCCCATCGGTTGATGGCGTTGACCGCCTTGTAGAACTCGAAGTTCTCGCAGGCTGTCTGACAAACCTGGATCAGGTCAGACAGCTGCATGAGTGCGATTTGATCGACCTTATTTAGCTGATCATAAGGGACAATGCTATCCAACGAAAAGTCAGACAAAGCGCCCAGCAGGAGCTTGAACGTCACCCGGTACTTGTGCAGACTGGTGTTGACCGTCTGAAGAATCTGCTTGCCAATGACAACGTCGCGAGTGTAATCGCTGCTAGCAACCCACATGCGGAGCGCGTCAGGACCCAAAGCATCGTAGACTGGAGCTTGGTTTTCTGCTTGCTTCTTGCCCTTGCCCTTCCTCTGCTTGAGAGGTGGGAGCAGAGTCCCGTCAATAATTTCTTGCGGATGTATCACGTTGCCGATCGACTTGCTCATCTTACGTCCGTCCTCATCCAGGGTAAATCCGTGAGTGATCAGGTTCTTGAACGGCGCTCGCAGCGTGGTTGAATCACCAGATGCAAGTTGATGGGCGGTGAACGTCAGAAGGCTGGATTGGAACCAGCCACGATGCTGGTCAGAGCCCTCGAGATAGACATCAGCAGGTTGACGATCCGCAGGAATATCAAGCAGAGCCCAGCTTGTTCCACTGTCAAACCAAACATCCATTGTATCGGTCCCTCGTCGATAGCCTGGTCCGGAAGCTTCCCGAAGTGATGGTGGAATCCATGCGAGGTCGTCTGCGTCGTCCGTCCACCAGGCGTCTATACCGCGCTCCTCAATCACTTTCATGATGTGCGACACACTATCCTTGGTGAGCACGGCTTCACCAGAACCGCGATGATAGAGAGCAGGAATCGGAACGCCCCAAGCACGTTGCCGAGAGATACACCACTCGTTGCGGTTTTTGACAAAATTCTCCAGACGCTGTCTTCCAGACTCTGGGACAAATCGGACGTCTTCCAAAGCATTGACGGCACTGTCGCGGATATCAGCCACATCGGCAAACCACTGCTCAGTGGCTCGAATGATGATAGGAAGCTTTGAGCGCCAGTCGTAGGGGTATTTGTGTTCGTAGCGATGCTTGTTTAGAAGTTGACCTTGAGACTCAACATATTCCAAAACGATATCGTTGCCTTCACCGAGAACACTCTTACCGCTCAACCTTGCCGGATCGGAGGGCATAGCCTTATCGGTGAACTTGCCTTGATCGTCGACGGGGGCAAACGCAGGGCCAATACCGCGAGCGAGACATACTTCGTAATCATCCATGCCGTGACCTGGAGCGCAGTGGACAAGACCTGAGCCAGAGTTGGCTGTCACGAATCCAGCCGCAATGATGGGCTGTGGCTCGGTTTCAGGTCCCTTGAATAGAGGGCGATAGGTCGTTTGGTCTGCAAGTTCTGACCCATGGATAAACGGGACAACTACTGTTAGATCTTCGTTCAGCATGCTTTTGAGATACTCAAATCGAGACTGCGCCACTAGAAGTTGACCGTGCTCCTCGGACTCGACGATCATGTACTCCAGCGACTCACTGACCGCAATCGCAGCGTTGGCAGGCAGCGTCCAGGGCGTAGTCGTCCAGATAACAGCGCTTAGCTTGTCCACCTGTACCAGAGGATCTTGAGCAAGATGAGATGGAATCGTGACGAGTGGGAATTTCACCAACGCCGCCGTAGACACATGGTCATCCTTGTATTCCAGCTCCGCCTCTGCCAGAGCCGTACCAGTAGAAGGCGACCAGTAGACGGGTTTGAATCGCCGATATATCAGACCCTTGTCCACCATTTCTCGGAAGATACCCAATTGCCTCATTTCAAAATCTTTGTCCATCGTCTTGTAGTGATTCTCCCAATCTGCCATGACGGCGAAACTGCGGAACCCCTTCATCTGCTCTACCACCGTCGTCCTCGCCAGCTTCCTCGCAGCCTGTCGAATCATCGCCGCACTGACAGGCCCATTGGTTGTATCCAAATCCTTCTTCTGGCCCTGAAGAGCCTTGAGCTCGATAGGCAGGCCATGACAGTCCCAGCCTGGAATATACTGCACTCTCTTTCCCAGACCCAGTTGCACTCGGCAGATTATGTCCTTGAGGATCTTGTTGAGCGCATGTCCGATGTGAAGATCGCCATTCGCGTACGGAGGTCCATCATGGAGGACAAACGGCCGGTCTGCCGGCCTATTGCGCCGTTGCCAGGCGTAGAGGTCATCGGTGCATCGTTGCAGGTATTTCGCCTGATCGGCTGGCGACACGCGCGCGGGGAACGTCGACTTGGGGAGTTTGAGCGTCGACGACCACGACCGAGTGAGCGACCGCGGCAGTTCCGGCATGCTACCGCTCGAGCATATCCCGGCTGTACGTGCGATTTGTTGTTGGAGAATCAATTGAACTGGAAGAAAGAATCTGACAATTCGAACGCTTTCTCCGACAAAAGATCTCGGAGTCTGCTGCGGGTAATTTTACAGGACAAAACAACATTACGGAGAATTCTCGCCGAGTCTGTACTCAGAACGCGAAATCTCATGACGTCAATACTCATTGATGTTGATAATGCCATGGATATTGTTCTATTAGAGATTCTTCACTCTGAATGATTCAAGGAAGAAATCAGAAGACATGTAAGGATATCGCAAGGGTAGATAGTCGCCTTAACTCCCGCCGGCCAATGCACCAGACTCAGTAGACTGTTAAACAGCTCACCGCGCCATTCTTCATCACCTCGAATAACAGTCCGGGAAATCCAAATAACTCCGTATTACCTAGTGCTTGACCTCCATCTTGATCATCCACTCCAGCCCTCTGCTTTCCTCCAGTGCTTTCCTCCCAGCCGCCGAGGAACTCCACGCTACTTTCGGGGCTGTCACCCCAGCCCCGGTTTAGCACCATGGGTCGTTGTAGTGCACGCTCTTCTGCAGCGCTCACATAGGACCCTTTCCATACCTCTCGCAGTCGTTCTGAGATCTCCTCATATGCGGTTTCAGACGTGAGAGAATCTTCACCTGAGGAGTCCAGGTGGATTGTCCAGCGGCTGCGTCGATGACGGTTAAACGGATACGATCCTGGCACATTTCCATGCAAGATAATCTTCGTAACGACGAGCTGAGAAGAAGGAGGCGGAGGTAAAGGGTCCGAAAGACCGGATCCTGGAAATGCCGGGCCAGCGGCAGTAGGATACGAGATGAAAGCATCAAATCCATGGTGAAAGTAGTTGAAAAAGCATTCAGTGGGTAGTGAGGAAGGATCAAGCACATTCGCCTGGGAGATTTCCTCATCTGAATCATCCGTGACACTGTTGTTGGAAGATTGATCAGTATCAGCGATGTCAATCCCTCTGCCTGGAGATGGACTTATGTGACGAGGATCTGCATTGCTGGCTGTCGCGCGGTGAATCGAGATCCTCCGATCATTCTTACGATAGATAGCATCTGGTGGGCCAAACTCTGCAATCAAATCCTGAGGCGTTGTCTCAGATAGGGTGATGTAGGTGGGAGGACTCGCTCGTCGTACGACCTCAAGCTTGCCAGCACCGAAGATCCGGAATTCTTCAACCTCATCCGGAACAGCTTCCCTGTTCTTTCCGACCAGAGCTGGTGAACGCGGATGTTGAGGTTGCTGGGTAAACAATTTCCCTCGAGCCTCCGGCCACGAGCTGCCTTGAAAAATCGCCATGGACGTGGCTGGCAGCGCGGCTGAGGAAGAGAGCAATGCTACGAAGTCGCACTGATCAGACCATGCAGAGTCCTGTAAAGGGAAGGAGAAAGCAATTCCCGGATATGACAAGACATAGGTGCCATACGGAGATTGCGGCGGCGGAGGTACATATTCTCCAGGATATGAAGGACCAAATAATCGGTTGTAGACATGACGAAAGCTGGGACCTTGTTGAGAGGTACCCTGATCCGATGGCTTTGCACCTTTAATCACCTCTTGATTTTTGTACACGAGACTGATTTTGGAAAAATCCAAGACTTCGATCAAGCGCAACCTCTGGTCGGGGCCATCAAACCGGAGTCGTAAACCGTTGGAGGGGAGCTGCAAGATCACCGGTTTACGCAGAGGCTCTGTTGCAGAGTAGGCAACATTGATTGCGGGGTAGATTTGGGGATGCGATTTGAGACGGCTGAGGACATTGTGAAGAGAAGCACCAAGGGCTATGAAAACGGTCAGTTATCATCGACTTTTAGATCGAGGCTTCGGATGGACATGCTGATGAAGCCCAATCCTTTACCCGGAAAGATCTGGGCTTGCGCTGGAGCTCTTGAAGCAGTCATGCTTATTTCGGTGGCCCGTTATCTCGGCCTCATCATGAGGGTCGAGGAAAGCCCATGCGAGGTTAAGAGCGGACGACAGAAACACACAGACTGGAAGTAAGAAGAGATCCGATACTTAAAGGTAAGAAACTGTCATGTATTTGAAGCTATGGTATACTTTGATGTACAGCAAGAAAGGGGAAGATGAATGACTTCGAGGATGGGGGTCTCTTATCAATGATGCCAGTCATAATCATGTGAGCGGGGAGCATGACCAAAGGCGGTGGCACGTGCGCGGAGACGGTTGTGCACGTCTTTGTTTACGTTTTGCCCATTTCAAAATACTACGACAGACATCCACTCTGCTCCATACCAACTCATCTCTCAGTCCTCTCTACAACGCCACATTCCTATGGCAAGCTGAGTTGAGGGAGCTTTTCGTCTCTCTATCTAAAATTTTATTCTCTGGCTAGCTCACTTATTGGTAAAATTTCTCGTGGAATTGTCAATCTCGAACCGCTATCATGGCTGGCCCCCAACGGCCTTCCTCCGGTCTTCCTACCAGAAGATCCGGACTTCGTCAACCTACAAGACGTGTCAATTCAACTGCGACTGAGAAAGCAGACTCACCTGCGATACTGGCCAAAGCCTCGAACGTGACCGCAATGCGCGCCGCCCAGCGAGCTCCAAGCGAGCAACCTAGCGTCGCACCCAAAATGAAGGAAAGAGATCTCGAGCATTCGATCGGCGAGGATACGAGCATTCATGTTGTTGTGCGTTGTCGAGGAAGGACCGAACGCGAGGTCCGAGAAAACAGTGGGGTGGTAGTGGCCACTGAAGGCGTCAAAGGATCAATCGTCGAATTGTCAATGGGACCAAACGCGGTGTCCAACAAAACGTACAGTTTCGACAAAGTTTTCTCTCCTGCTGCTGACCAGAATCTTATATTTGAGGATGTTGTTGCTCCTATACTCAACGATGTAATTCCAAATTTGAGCCCCGATTATTGACTATGCACCGCTCACGGTCACACAGATGCTTTCTGGTTACAATTGTACTATTTTCGCGTACGGCCAGACGGGTACGGGAAAGACGTACACAATGTCTGGTGACATGTCTGATACATTGGGAATCCTCTCCGATAATGCCGGCATTATTCCTCGTGTGCTATACTCCCTATTCCGCAAGCTCGAAGACACTGAAAGCACAGTCAAGTGCTCGTTCATCGAATTGTACAATGAGGAGCTGAGAGATCTGTTGTCGGCTGAGGAGAATGCAAAGCTGAAGATCTACGAAAACGAACCTAAGAAGGGACAGAGCGGCAGCACTTTGGTCCAGGGTATGGAAGAGACATACATCGATTCTGCCCATTCCGGCATCAAGCTGCTTCGGCAAGGCAGTCACAGACGTCAAGTCGCGGCCACCAAGTGCAACGATCTTAGTTCTCGGAGCCATACGATCTTCACCATTACCGTCTACACGAAGCGAACTACCGAGTCTGGGGAGGACTACATTAGCTCCGGCAAATTGAACTTGGTGGATCTCGCAGGAAGTGAGAACATTCAGCGTAGCGGTGCTGAAAATAAGCGCGCGACAGAGGCGGGTTTGATCAATAAGAGTTTGCTTACGTTGGGCCGAGTGATCAATGCCTTGGTCGATAAGAGCTCGCATATCCCATACAGGTAAGTTTAGACTCTTGCGAGGTATCAATGCGACCAAATTCATGCTAATTCGAAACAGAGAGTCTAAACTCACGCGTCTCCTGCAAGACTCATTGGGAGGCCGGACGAAGACTTGTATCATCGCTACAATATCCGCTTCGCGAAGCAATCTTGAGGAGACCATCTCCACCCTCGATTACGCGTTCCGCGCTAAGAATATTCGCAACAAGCCCCAGATAAACTCAACCATGGCAAAGAAAACCCTCTTGCGCGAATTTACCGTCGAGATTGAGAAACTCAAGAGCGAACTGATCGCCACGAGGCACCGAAATGGTGTCTACATGACAGCAGAGGCTTATGAGGAGATGACCATCGAGAATGAATCGCGGCGCATTGTCACCGAAGAGCAGCGAGCCAAAATTGAGGCGATGGAAGCAAATCTGCGCAATAAGGTTCAGGAGCTGTTCACGTTGACCAGTAACTTTAACAACCTGAAAAAGGATAACGAGGAGACTCGCGCTGCTCTCAGCCAGACCAAGGATATTCTTCAAAAAACAGAGTTTGTTTTGAAGAATACAAAGGAAGTCCTTGAGGAGGAAGAGATGTTGCGAAAGTCTCATCAGGAGACTGAGGAGCAGCTTCATAGTATCGGAAAGGATCTGCTGTCTACTCTTGGACGGGCTGTGTGCGACGTGAACGGTTTACATGCCAAGATACAGCGCAAAGCTGACCTCCATGCCGTTAATCGCGAGACATGGCAAACTTCGACAAGAGAAGTTGTCAACGTCACGAGTCAGGTTGATGCCAAATTGGCAGAATTCCAACTTCAGCATTCTCACCTACTCAACGAGATGTCCGGCAAGATACAGCAATACGTGGATCACGAGCTGAATGTCATCGGCTTGAACCGCTCACAACTGCAAAACTTCGGTATCACACTTGACAAGGCGGAATCCAAGGCAAAGGCCGAGATCTCGTGCGCGCACGACGAGATGAACGATGTTTTGGAAGAGATTAAGGTTTTGCGCGAGGAGGTGAAGGCAAAGGTCGGAGACGGCTTGAATGGCTTGTCCGCCGCTGCCGCTAGGATCTCGAAGGAAGTTATTGCAGAGTTTGCCCAGTTTAATGCCCAGGTGAGTATCTTCCTGCAGCTGAGATGAAGGATTTTCAGCACCTAACGGAACTAGCTTCACAATTCGTACAGCTGTCTCGGCAACGAGTTGAAGTCGATATTCAACAACATGGTCAACGATCTTGATGCTCAAAAGGCTGAGATCAGCAAGCTACGTGCACAACTACAGAAAGCCAATCGTCAGACCATAGAGGCTAACCGCAAGGCTTCTGCTAACCTGGCTCAAGCTCTGGAGGAGGAACGCGCAGAATCTGAAGCTGAACGCGAGATCTTGTTGTCACAGTTCAAGACGCTAATCGAAGAGTCTCGGAAGAGACAATCCAGTCGCTTGAAGAGCAGAGTCGACAATGTTCGCACAGAGATGGAGTTGTCCGGCCAGCAACTCGAACAGGTCACGGCGCAGTATGGCCAGCGAATTGATGAGTGGATTGGCAGGGAGGACAAGATATCGAAGAACCTGAGCGCCTCTGCGGCCGAGCTAATGACGAGGATGGAAAATGACTGGGAGGTAAGATAGCCTGATCCAGTTTGCTTGACCTTATGCTTACTTTGACAGATCTTCAATGAACGCAACATCTCTATCCGAAAAACAACCGAGTCTGTACATGAGGAGACCGTTAGAATTGTGGATGCTCAGATGAACGACATGGCGACGCAAATGAAAGCTCTTGACGACTTCGTGGTCAAGGCAAAGGAGCAAAATGGCCGCTACAAGGACGCACATTTGGCCAGCTTGGACAACCTAGCAGCCAATGTACGCCATTCATACTCGACTTTCGATGAACAGAACGAGGGAATTGGTAATCGAGTACAGAAGATGCATCATGATGTCGTGGAAGAGAGGAACAATGTGCAGAATTTGATGGCGCCTCTGTCAGAAGAATTTCGCAAACCGCTTTCGGAGTTGCGTGCCAACATTCAAAACCAGCCGCTCAAGGAGTACACTGCCACCGGTGAAACGCCTCAGAAAATACAATACCATTACCCAACTGCATTGCCTCGAACCGACGAGCACGAATCGCTGATTGCTCGCATGAGAAACTCGAAACAGCTGACGGCCCTGCCTTTCAGTGGCGAGGATCAGCTGTCTCCCGTTGACGAATCCTATGTTGTCTCACCTACCAAGTCATTCGTATACAACGATACCGAGAACGAGGTAGAGACTCCTCCACCACTTCCCGCAAGCACCGCCACCCCTTCCAACACAGGCCTTAGGGAAGTCGATCCGAACAACGTCTCCAGACCTCCTGCTTGTGATATCGAACCCGGAACGCCCTCTCTGACTCCTTCTCGCAAGAGACCGTCATCGGACGCAGATATTGTCGATGAGCAAAACAATGCCGACGAGAATGACGATGTCGAAGGGCCACCCAAAAAACGGTGTTGCTCTACTTCCGCAAAGACAGAGACTAAGCTGCCGAAAAAGACCGTCGCTCGACGAACGACTACAACGTTGGAAGGCAGAGAGGACGTCCCCAAGCCGACCAGACGCAGATTGAGAAATCGCGTATCCGATTGAAAAACTTCATTGCCTGTGTGAAAAGAACTTCGTTACCTTCCTGTTCGCGATAGCGCCTGCAACTGATCATCCCCCCTTTCATTTTCGATTCTTTTTTTGCAAGAAAAAGAAAAGAAGAAATATGAAGGAACCTCACGATCCCAATCACCAATTGCGGGTTGTTCGATGGTTAATCCTGCTTTTTCTTGTTCCCTGTTTTATTCGAAGAGATCCTTTGACCTGGTCCGAGCAACCCTTCGTCGGTGGCTCCTACGGGTTGAAATTCTTCTGTTTCTTGTAATTCAATTATCCAGTGCAGTGTTTGGCGTTCCCAGAGTTCGGAGTACATTGGATACCAAGGATTTGGTGGTCCCATCTGTCTATAAAAAATTCTGGCGCATGTGTGGTTACTTCTACCAGTTTTGACTGTTTCTTGCTGTTACTTGATCCGTGGGTGACTGTTCTCTTTGGAGTTTGCAGTTCGAGATACCCAAGTCTTTGTTCATTAAAAACTTTCTAATGCCATTGAGACTCACTCTGACTGCGATACTGTTCAATGTATGTATCATTCGATAGGTCATCACAAATGATCATCGCCCACGAGATGAGTGTCATTTGACATCCCACATACCAGCTCCCAAGATATGGCGTTCGATATAGACCTAGGTTGCTGCTCCCCTTGTCTCAGAGGGCTCAGCATCGTTCTGTAACGCGGTGTGACCTGCATTGTCTTCCATCGGGGCTTGAACTTCAGCTTCAGCTCCAGCATCTTGATTTACCCCCTCCAAAGCACCCGTAACCGGCTGCTCCTCCTCAGATTGCCTTATCCTTTTCCCAGCGGAAGTGAACGGCTCGCCGGCCTCAATGACCCGTCTAAGCTCTTCCATCCGCTTCGCAAACTGGTCCATCATATCTTCTAGTCTTTGGGCTTCCCTTCCTCCCCCTTTCTCCTTATCTTTGTCTTTCGCCAAGCTGACGGGTAGACCTGCCGTCCCTTGAATCTTCAGCATTAGCCCCCCGCTACCGGGCCCCGCTTGCTCTCCCGATGATCCATTATTATTGTCGAACGTCGGCGCCGGGACGATTTGAGTGTTTAGGACTTGCCACGCGGGCGTTAGACTGTGCGCGGATGTCACTGTGAATCGCGGTTGGTGTTGAGGTTGTTGCGTCTGCGTGGCTGGCGATGTGGATATTGAGCGTGTACCTCCAGTAGTAGCAGCAGCGCCATCTCCTACCTGGGGGTTGGTTTTCGTAGTCGGGTTGTCCAAAGATGCAGGTTCTATATCCAAAATAATGTAGTTGTCTCGTACGCCTGGGATGGGCGGTGGTAAAAGTGATGATTTTCGAGGGCTGCTGAGCTCGTCGTCCTCCTCGACTTGCTCTTCCTCCCGGACATCTTCCGCTTGACCTTGTCTGCGCCGCGTGCCTTTAGGCGGTGTATCATACTCTGTTTCTAAAGCGCGTAGTGCCGCCTCTGTAACAATATCCGTATCATCGTCGGAGAAGATATAATGGACCGTCGGATGGAAGTGTTCAGAGGTTGTGGCGTCCTCGATCAATGTGAAGAATGGTTGGAACTGGGATATGTGCTGAGGTTGGGTATTTGTGGCGTATTGTAAGTCTGGATGTGTGCTGGTTTCTGGATTGTACTGTTGGTCTGTCGTCTCTGGTGTTAGTTCACTGGTGATGGCGCTGTGAGCTGAGGAGCGTCGGTCGTTGATGCGCGGGCGATACGGAAGTTGCTGTTGTTGAGGTCCGCGCAAGGACTGCTTCGAGGAGGAAGACGAGAGAGGCGGCGGAGAGGTAGCGATATGTTTGGGAAGAGAAGACATCTCCGATGGTTTGAATAGGGCTACATGGTGAGCTGGGAGAGTTGGACAGAGATGACGGTGGTGGATGCAGAGAAGAGGAGTTGATTACCAGCTGTGACGAGCTCTTATCGATAGGATCAGGTGATCTCTGCTTGTGTAGCTGGTTGCGAAGATACAGAAGACACGTTTTGAAATGAGAAACAATGGTAAAGCTTTGATGATTGGAAAAGTACTTGGAAAAGGAACAATGCAATTCTCATAGAATCCAGGCTGGTAACAAGGGGTATCATGCCATCAACGCCTCCCAATCTATCCTCGTAAAGAGTCATCAACCGCGTCTCTCCCCAGTAATCACTCGTCACTCTGCTTCCACTCGAATTCTGAAAACAAGATTAGCTGCAATCTGAGTGTACTGTGCACTCTCTTGACTAAACATACTCTGTCTGCACATGGGACACAGTCCCTTCGAGGACTCCTGTTGAATCCAAGTCAACAGGCAATGCTATGGTTCGGACCTCAGTCAGCACGTTTCAAATTTGACGAGATTTGAGCTGCACGATCGCACCATATGAAATGAATGACCGCATTTTCCGAGAACTGTTTGTTGAAGCAACTGTTAGATTTCGTTTCCCACTCTTTGGATCCGATAGGAACACTGACGTAGAGAGCAATCGTCGCCAGGGAATTTGCAGGTCGGACACGTCCCGTCGAATTGAACACGGCAGATACCACAGACCTCGTCCTCGGGCATGTCCCACCTCCAGGTAGCGACTGCGTTCCATTCTTTGATTGTGACTTTCATTTTTGACACGCGGAGATAAGATGTTCAGCTGTGGTTGTTGTTTGTGGCGATGGCGGTGATGGTGTTTGATACGGGAGGAAGGGTATACGCGGGATCTTATCATCTTCACATGGCTGCCATCGGCCTTTCTCCGCGTCCAAAATAAATACTACATAATGAGTCGAGTCCACCTTGTATTGCTTATCATCCATCTCATCTCGCCTGCACCACTAAACGAACCTGCCTGAGCTTCTTCCCGGCATGTAAATATCCACCGATCGTAATCCTAGCTCCTATTGCTGTGAAACAATGGCTTTCGTGGCTCTTCGAACCTCATCACTCTTCACCGCATCCCCTCATCGCGCAATCCGTCCTACCATGGCAGCGTCGCAGCAGCTCAGACAACAGGCCCAAAGTCGCCAACTCTCGTTCTCTTCCTATCTCGTCACTCCCAAGCAGCTCCATGAGGCCCTCAAAAGGAACCCACCGACAAAGATCTCCACCTCCCCTCGCGTCATCCCACTATGTGCAGCGTGGTTCATGCCAAATGACCCCGAAGGCCGCAAAGGCATTGACGTCTTCCGCAAGCATCACATCCCACAGGCCCGCTTCTTCGACCTAGATGCTGTCAGTGATCATGAATCTCCCTATCCGCACATGCTCCCCACCAGCGAGACATTCGCAGAGGCGATGAGCGAGTTGGGGATCCGTCGCGACGATGAGATTGTGGTCTACGACACGGAAGAGCTCGGTATCTTCAGCGCCCCTCGCGTAGGCTGGACTCTGAGAGTGTTTGGCCATCCCAATGTCCACGTCTTGAACAATTACCGACTATGGGTTCGGGAAGGCTATCCCACAGAATCCGGCGACCCGGCACCCGTTGAAAAGACCCAGTATCCTGTCCCGACATACGATTCGAAACTCGTGGTTCGCTTTTCGGAGATGAAGGAGATCGCCAAGGACTATGGGAAAGAAGGCGCAGAGGAGATTGAGATCTTGGATGCAAGATCATACGGCCGCTGGGCGGGGACGGACCCTGAACCGCGACCTGGACTGTCGTCGGGACATATCCCGGGGTCGAAGAGCTTGCCTTTCCAAGAACTGCTGGATCCGGAGACGAAGACGTTCTTGCCTGGGCCAGAGCTACGCAAGGTATTTGAGGAGCGACAGGTCGATCCGTCGCGGACTATCATCAGCTCGTGCGGGACGGGTGTCACCGCTACAGTGATTGAGACGGCGTTGGGCGAGGCAGAGTATGGGGATCCTAGTTTGCGGAGGGTGTATGATGGCAGCTGGACGTAAGTTTCTATTAAACTCAGCTCCGTACCAGCAATGACTAACTTATGGATATATAGCGAATGGGCTCAGCGCGTCAAGGAATCCGACGGTCTGATCAAGAAGAAGCTGTAGTTATGGGATGAGAAATCATGCCTTTTCCCCCTTATCCTTTTTGCCCCCGACTGGAGCCAGCGCATGCAGTGATCGTATCAGAATGCGTACCCATATGTTTATTTCTATGTCTGTAATGTAGGCTTTTCCATTCATACCCAGGTTGCAAATTGCATTGTTATGCAGCTGTAGCATTTCATATCTTAGTTTTGGACTCTGTCGATGGATACTCGATCTATATCAGAATGAGATATATCACAAAGAAACAATGCAGGCTTCTGTGAAAGGGCCTCTGCTCAGTACTATTTACCAATTGGCAGAGAATAGGCAAGGAATTAATTGATGCACTAGCAATTGACAGCCCATTTCATTTAAATTGTGTTGAGTATATATATAACTAACTAATAGGATCTGTATGGGCTTAGTCAGAACCAGGAGTGACTTGATGATTGCCGACCGCAGTTGCTGGAATGCGCAGCATCTTTTCAACAGTCAATAATCAACTTCCTACACGGATTCACTTGTTAATCATGCTGCAGATAGTCCATCCTTTTTTCTTTGACTTCTATTGTAAGTAAAACTTGCTATCTTTCTTCCTCGAAGAGACTCACATCCATCCATCTATCTGATTCTACTGCACTGATGGCCCCCCACATTCCCATCTCCACCTCCAATGAATAACCCAATCTCCTCCGAAGAGGACGACCATCATCACCAGCATCGGCTTAATTCCCGCTAATTTCGCCTGCGTCCTAGTCTCAGCATTCAAATTCTCGAGCAGCTACCTGTAGGGTGGCTGTATCTCCTACAGACCACACCTCTCTCGACCTCATTACCCACCTGGTCACATCCAGTCGAATCCCGCTTGCCGCGATGTCGGCCGGACGCAAGGTCTTCCACTGTGCAGTGGACGAGACCGCGTTGACCACCAACATCAGCGAGATCAAGAAATGGACCACGAACGGTGCGATCACCTTGATCGTTCCTCTCTACAGTAAGTTTCTTGGTTGCTTGAGCGCCCATTCCCAATCTTGCGGTTCTCTTACTGGGTCTGTGCCAGCTCTGGAACGCCTCCATGCGCTGAAACGAGCCGGATCCCAAGTCGCCATCAACGCCCGCGAGGCCGTCCGCTTTCTGGACCGTGTGACCTCCGGAAAAGACAACATCTCCGCCGAACGGGTGGTTCTGCAGGGTCCGATGGAGCAGTATGAGAATTGGGAGGATGCGGAGAAATTCTTCTTGCCGGAGTTCGAGGAGGAACCGGAGGCGACCGACGGTGTCGTCGCAGGCGATCACGCTGAGACTCCTCCGGAAGACCACCCTGCGGATAAGAGCAGAAGCAGCAGGAATGGTGGTACTACTTCGTCTGACGATCTGTCGCGAATGCTGCTCAGCAAGTTGAACTTCAAAAAGGAGCCAGACGCAGTGTCCATCACTTCGAATGGGACTCACAGCGCTGCGGCATCCCGTCCCTCGTCGAGAAGTTCCCGAACCAGCCCCGAATGCAACGGCCCTCATGTGACGACGAATGAAGGTTCCGACGAGAATGAGATGAAGCAGACCAATGGCTATGGCCATCGCCGCACGGCGTCAGGTTCCACGATCCCTACGGCTCCGATGGCGCTTCGGCCGCTACTCAGTGCCCTCTTGTGGCGGCTGCACAGCGGTCCCGATGCATTGAACGCGGCCAAGAGCTGCATTCTCATTACCAACGATCGCACGACGCAAACCTGGGCTCAAAAGTTCGGCATCGGCGTCAAGAACATTCACCAACTACGGACCGCAATTCAATACGAGGAGCGAGAGTACAAAAATCGCTGCAAGTACGTGGAGAAGACCCAAGCTGCCGCCACAGAACCAAAGACGCTTCTCTCCTACGAGGATGAGAGCGATGAAGACGAGCTCGTCTTTGTTCCTCGTGGTCGCGGTAAAGGGCCCACGAGAGGCGGAAGCTCACGTGCTGGCAACACTCGCAAACCCTCCGCGGCGAAGCCAGTGGTGCCACCCGTCGAGGCGACCGTTGAGATTCCGACGCAACCCATCGATCCCGACTCCTTCAGTCGCAGTCTGGGCGTTGCTCCAACGAAGCAGCAACCCTCCGTTGACCTCAGCACGCAAGCGGGAGCTGCACGCGGTCTCGCGGGCGCGTCTCGTCGTTACTCCGGTGGCCGACGTGGTGGTTCTTCTCGTGGACCGTCCCGTGGCAGTAGCCGCGGCCGTGGTAAGCTGTGGGTTCCTTGATCGAGACGGCGGGTCCGGTTGATAGTAATTCGCATCGACGGACCCCATGTGCGGATCTCCTAAATCGAACAATATTGTTCCCTTTTTCCCGGAAGCGAAATCGATTCCATCTTGCCCGGAATGCCTGCTTACAACCGCAGAGGCGCATGCATGGGTACCTTGGTTAGATGGCAGGGATGCAACGATGGTTTGACGGCCTCGAAAGTACGGTTCAGTCTTCGATCTAAGTCGACCCATCTGGGTACAACCTCTTGAGGGTGGCCTAGAACTGCGACGAATACAGACTGGCAAGTTCGGATGAAGACGTGAAGACGCCGCACCAGTGGTTCTCTTTTGCCGACAAAAAGGACAACTGGCCGCTTTTTCCAATTCGTTTTTCCTTTCTTCGTCGCGTGGGGGACAGCTTCGGTACGACCACAACCATTGCTCACCGATTCCGCCTACGTCGTAGTTTCCAAAAGACTACTCTATACAGGCGTATGGCTTATATGGAAAGAAGTCTGGCTTCAGATTCATTGATTGCTCTATGAAAAAGAAAAATGAACATTCCACGAGAGAAGATGTTGATGATTTTATGCTTGCTTTGTTGACGAGGAGGAAGATCATAGAGTGATTATGCTTGAGATAGTAGTTATCTATTTTCGTTCGTTGATCAGAATTACCTACAGTCGTCATTAGCTCCAATCAAGAGCCTTTCTTTGCTTCTTACCTAGGTCCTTTTTCATGCCCTGTTACTGCATGCGTCGAGTCCCTTTTCCATGGATGGAGTCTCCGCGTTTGTTTGTCTCCGCAAATCCACCGCATCATCACTTGACCCCCTCACCACTTCTCTCGTTCTCGCTCTTTCTTCGTATCTTCTCATCAATCCCTTCAAGACTATTCCTCCTTCTATTAACAACCTGTATTCTTCTTAACTGAACCCCTCGTAACTTGAACGCTTTGTTGGACTCTCCAACGTCAAAATGGTCAACCCCGACGTCGACGAGACCCCGCTCTCCGCCTCGCCTCTCGAGCGTCGCAACTCCCTCGAGAAGCATCTCCAGAGTCGTCCTGATCCGCAGGATCTCAAGGAAAGACATATCCTGCTGAATACGAATGTTGCTCCGTAAGTTGACTGTAATATAGTCCATACAGAGCATGTGACATTGTTGTAATAAGCGACATTGCGATCGGTCGATATACAAAACTATACTACTTGCTTTCCCCCACTGACATTTACATTATCATACTAATGAATGACGCTGGATCCTGTAGTTCCCTCCAAGCCGCTCAACAGGAACTCGCCCGTCAGCGCACGACGGATACTCTGAAGAAGCAATTGGAGAGACGTCCTGATCGGGAGGAATTGGTCGAACGTATGCCATTCCCAATTTATATTTATTTATTTCCCTCGTCTTCATTAGACAAATCAAACGATATATTTATATATATGTGTGTCACCAAGGCAGTTGGTTGACGGTCGTGTGAAGGAAACATCCTCCCCTCTCTCAACGCGGCTCCCGCGCTCCAAGCCCACGCGCGCGAACTCGAAAAGCATATGCTTGCCGATAACCTCGAGCACAAGATCCAGAATAGACCGCATCCTGAGGAGTTGATCTCGCAGGGTATTCTGTCGGAGGATGAGGATCCGAGGAATGCGGCTTAAGTGATTTACAGTCCTTACTAGTACGTAGTTTTACTGTACCTCGCTGGCGATGATGATGATGATGATAATGACGGGGTTTGCGGCGCGATAATTTAAGGCAGGCGATATGATAAGGAAAGGGGGCCCAGTGGGCACACTCCACTTTTTGATTGATTGATTTCTTACCGATTCGGACGGGCGTTTTCTGTTTTGTTTTCTTGGTTGATGGATCTGAGTCCTTGAGGGTCAAGTACTTGTCGAATCGAATGTCAGCCGCTGATATGGCTTTGCTAAGGCGGGCAGGGTGGCAGTCGTTCCTTACGAGGAGATCACTTCTCATTAACTTACCTACTTCCTCGAGCAGGTTGATCGGTCGCTCGTTTTGCCTACGGATATGCAAATCGTCAGATTGACTAGTGTCCAAGACTGTCGATACAATCCGATCTATTCCTTGCGAGTCACCGGTAACCTTGAGGATAATCCACTCTTGAATTTATCCTAAAAGAAAGGAAGTGGCACGAGACAAAGCTGGATGAGACAATCAGTTGCAGAATCTGCTTGTAGAATTCTGCCACTGTTGTCCCTCCTCGAGCCTCAATTCTGTGCCGTGGTTGGGCAGCGTCGTTCGATTTCTATATTTTCTACTCCACTCGACCTTGAGATTGTGTGTGTAGCTTTAACCCCCTTTCACCAACGAACAGATTGTCTCATCAGTACTCGACGCTATTGATTGTTGAAGCTGCATAGATCATGATTCTATAAACTTTGGCTGGACCGGACAAGGCTGAGTCTCTGGCTTGCTCTATTGAATGGAACAGAACTCTTTCTTTTGGAACCCTCCTGTTTTCGAGAAGCTTGCAGGTTCTTATATACATCTTACCTTATGAGACCAGGAATGTCCTCCCCGACGACACGGAACAACACCAGTTCCATAAATATACGGCCGATTTGCCTGGCAAGTTGGTCTGCATTCTGGTTCTGTCACTACAGCTAAGGAAGCTCGCCAGGCAGAATGCTGGTCGGAGGGAGCGGATGGACTAGATCTCATTGACTATGAACTACTTTGTGCGCATGTCGCCATACGAGGGGATCGGCTGGCTGATGATTAAGAGAGCTTGCAGGACCGAAAGGGTACGAGAAATCTGTCTTTGCTCCAATGGGGTTTTTGAATTCAAGACTACCTGACTATGTGGTATCCATATCTGACCCTTACCAACTTAGGCCAACAGACTGATCCTCACATGGTCCACGGCTATCCTCCATCAGAAGCTTGCCTCTTTTTGAGACTATTCATTGTTTACTGAGCACTGTCTTCGGTGGCCCATGGGTGGCCACGGTCAAAATCACGGCCATGGTCACGGTCAAAGTCACGGCCACGGTCACGGTCAAAGTCATGGCCACGGTCACGGTCAAAGTCATGGCCACGGTCACGGTCAAAGTCATGGCCACGATCACGGTCAAAGTCATGGCCACGGTCACGGTCAAAGTCATGGCCACGGTCACGGTCAAAGTCCTTGCCCTTCTTGGGCGCCGCGACGTTTACAGGACCGTTGTTGTCTGCCGCGGGAGCGGCGTTCTGGTCCTGCCTCTTGTAGACCGTCACCTTGGGCTTGGAGGCTTGGACGTCTGCCTTTTCGGCAGTGCCGAGGTCGCGAGCTAGGTGCTTGACGACGGCGTCCGAGCCTGGCTCCGCGTGAGGCGCGGCAAGGGCAACGGCGCTGTAGAGTCCGAGTCAGTCAGAATGACTTGGGGTTGGTCCTGGGGAGGAGGGGGAGTGGATTCTTTCCTACCCGAGAGCAGCCAGCGGGAACAGAGTGGTGAGACGCATGTTGGACTCGAAGATATCTTTTTGCTAGCAGAGGATTTGGAGGTCTTGACTGGTTTCAATCTCTTTGCTTGGGGGAGGGAGATCTGGTTTGATCGGCTTGAAGAGAAAGATCGACCCTTATATACCCCTTTCACGAGGGAAGAGCCGTTCAAAGGAACTGATCGAGTTACATCACGAAGATCGTCGAATGAGTCGTATATGAGTCGGCCAAGAGGGGTATCCGATCATCTTGATCGAATGGAGCTCGGTTGATGAAGCTAATAATGATGTTTGGGGCCTGTCATTACTCAATTGTTCCTGTCTTTTTTTGAGTTTGCATGTCCATGGTAAGTCGGTATACGATGGTGTAATGCCGCCGTGTCTGTACCCGAGTCGGTGTTTACTACTGCGATCTCGCGAAAAAGAGAGAGACTCGGATGTCCAGAACTGTCCTCTTCTGTAGTATGCTGGACCAGATGCCATCGTTCTGATCTGGAAATTCCATCATTCACTGTTCTGTTCTATCAGAAAAATCACACCCTCCATATTCTTATTCCTCCGTATAATAGTAACGGGTTGCATACTCTGACCTCATCCTGAATACTTGCTTCTAGACCATCGGCTAACACGGGTGTGCCAGCAGATCGTCAGGTACAGACAAGACGGGAGACCATGGACCCTGGCTTCCGGACCAAGCCGAGAGTCAAATCTAGAGAGGTACGCAGCTTAGCATGTCGTCGTGTAGAATTGACATCGGGGAAAGAGGGACAACCTAGAGACCAGAAATTGCCCCCTTAATAGGATTGGATTCAGTGGCTCGAATCTACAGTACTGCCTCAGGTATACCACCAGCCTTTTCATCAACCGTCAACCAATTTTCAAAGGGATGACGATGCCATGATCATTCATGCCGAGACAGAGCATGATCTCATTGGAAGCGATCGTGATATTGAAAATCATCGTCTGCATGATGCAGTGTGAGATCTGGAACAGTAAACCACTGATGATGCTTGGTGTAATTGGCGAGCTCATCCAAGTGTCCTCGAAGATCGAGCGTGATGGGACTATGACCAGCTATCTGCGAAAGTGTCTTTGAGCTTTTTAGGTGTTACTGTTACCCATTAATGAGATCCTAGAGGCTTGAATGTCGGAACCAGCGCCATACCGGTCTAGACTGAAGCGCTCCTTGACCCGTCTAGGATAGGGCATTCGAGCTCAACGCATTAAGAGATCTGGAATTTGGATGTCTCTCGCTAGGCGAGAAGAGACTCGCGATGGACGAATATGAAGTCAGCAGATGAAGAACCTACACAGTCGTCTTTGTTGTGCGCTGTGTGTTTCCTTGTATTAACATCTTGCGTCCTGGACGTCTTAAAAGGTGCGTTTGGTTTAGTCATTTACAATTGGTAACGTAATGTTGCAACGAGCGGCGCGAAAAAAACTCCCTTTTCCAAGGAATGCAT